>RXPK01000158.1:265549-532421 GCA_004143645.1 Protaetia brevitarsis
ATCAATGGCCGACATTACTTTGTAGCTTTTTGGCTATAGTGCCGGTGTATGTAGCACGTTTATCGTTTATCGTACGGATATGGTGAAAATATTTTATCCCGTTCGATATGGGAATGTCGAGTTAGTCAATCAAGGACTATAGGAATAGGCAGATGTGATTCTAAATAGTCCAAATAAAGCATCAAACACAATGCTCCAATAATAAGTGCAGACATAGAAAATAGTTTAAACGTACTGCTGTGGTCTGGCAACCGGTTTTCCGGAAATTCAAATGTGTAATTTTATTTCTAATTTATCTTTATCAATTACGATAGAGTTTCCAATTTTAATATTTTATTTGCAAGATTTTGTAATAGAATTGTTTTTAAAGTTAGTAATTGTCACAGTTGTGTTAATTTCAGTCATTTGTACATATTGCGTTGGCCAGTATTGTAATTGTAGTTTATTTCAAGAGATTTTTTTGGGATTCGTGCGACTGCGGCGCACACAGAATTTTGTTATATGTTGCGATGTAGGGCCCTGAAAGGCAGTTACATAAACGATGCCGTTGTAAGTACATGTTATTTATTTCTTGCTGCCATTTTTGGTAATTTGTTTAAATTAAAAATGTAGTCGTTTAAGTTGAAATTTTATCATCCTCAAGACTCTTAAATTAATAATTGTATTATATAGAGTACACAAGTTGGATGTAAGATCAGTTATTATATTTGTTTTAGAAGGTATTGTAAGTTTACAGAGTTAATTTTTTTTCCGTTTTCTAGTTTTCTGATTTGTTTTTTTATAGTTAATCACCACTGTGTAGGCGAAAAGAAGCATTGTGCTTGTGTTTAAATTTCAGTCTTATTTATATACTTGTTTGTCCACGTTTAAATTAATTTTGTTTGGTTTAAATTTTGAAACCACGTGGATTTTTTGTGTATCTTCTAGAACAAATTTGTCTTTTGTTTGTTGAAGGACTTGCATATAAAAATAAATTTTATGATTATTAACGTCATTCAAAGTTTCTATTCTTTTATTTTTGATTCAACCTTTTCATTTTTTGAAGTTTTTAAAGAAAGTTAAATTTTCAAACGCCCACATTTTATTTTTCATGATTAGTTCAATTGTGAAAATAACCTTGAGATTATTAGTACTTTTGCGCCCTTTTAAATTTTTATCCTTTGAGCTAGCTAAATTAATTTTTTCATTTTTTTTATTAATTCATTTTGCATTTATGCTGGTATCATCAGTACACAGCAGTACTTTCATAATATATACAAACAATGTTGGCCATTAATTAATTGTTGGCAAATTAATTGAATTACATAATTAATTACCTTTGAATTCAATTACTTTTTAGTTGAGTGTATTCAATTATTTTGAAAACTAAATTATTTTGTAATTACAACCATTGAATTACTTGGTAATTAAATTACTTTGTAATTATAAGTAATTAATTACTTTTTGCCCAGCACTGGTAGAAACACGTCCGAATTTAAGAGGCCTAGGGACATATTGTTAGTTCTTGACAAAAATACTCAAAGTTGTTGCACTGATAACAATTACACCCTTTAAACGAGTGAAGTATATTTTTAATATTAATAGGAAGAAATACAAGTATCTACTAGTTTTTCACACATTGATTGCTATTCTATTTTGTTTCTTATTCTTTTATTTATATCAAATTTATAAATAATTTGAACGAACTTGAGGTTTGTTCAAATTAAACAAAAGCAAAATAACTTACAGTTTATATAAGTTGAGGACATCAATATCAGATAGATTTTAGAATATTCTTAGCACTTAAAATGTTGCAGAAATGTATTTGTTAAGGCCGCTTTACACATCGCAATTATCTCAGCGTTTTTAAGATACTTAAAGAAAATGGTTTTTTTGCAGTTTCAATTATGCAAAATATTGCGTTTTTAAATTTCTAATAGATTCCTAGCGTGCCATGGATATGGAAAAGATCAGCGGAATGTCATGACAGCCAAGCAAAGTCATTAATATTTTCTAGTGGTGGGCACTATCGATAGTGACTATCGATAACTATTGATAACTGTCGATAGTCGATAATGCCCACCAGTATTATATTTATATATAGTTTACAACGCAGAGAGATGCTCAAATTCAATGCAAACACGACAAGTATAGTGCTATTTATTTTCCCATTCTGAGTAGCTTAAAAGTTTATTTATGTGTCTTGTTAGTTAAAAACGTTTGTGTTATCAATCATCAACTATTCATTGAGTGGAACTAATTCTTTGTTTTATAATATATATAGTAGCTGGTATTGACGAAACTACGAAACGAAATGCTAGTGTTAAAACAATTATCATTAGTATGCAATAGAAAGAAAAACACAAATAATAAATAACAAGAAACAAAACAAAATGTATTTCTGAGGGCATATTAATTGAATAGAGTGGTGGGCATTATCGATGATGACTATCGATAATTGTAACTATTGATAGTTGACTGTTGAAACTACTGATAGTTATCGATAGTTGAAAATACCGATAGTGCCCACCACTAATATTTTCTCTATCAAATAACTTTTTCAAGTATTTTGAATATTGACAGAGATGTTAAACTTTTTATGCTTCGCTAATAACATAGTGGTGTGCCGTGTGAATGGATTATCTTGTTCGAATATCTACGTACTCTATTTCTCTTTATGTTAAGAATACATTCCTCTCCGTGTAAATAATTATTTTTCATGCATGCATATATTGCGGATTTACAAATTTCTTTTCTCTTTAGAATTCCTTCTTACTTAAAGGCCCTTTTGTGTATAACACGTATTTAATCCGTGTTATACACGTAAAATTTTAGATTGGCCAATAAATTACGTAATAAATAGCTAGGTGTAAAACGGCCTTAAAGGAATCTTACAATGAATCTGACTTCCATTTGAATTGAACTGTCCGCATTTCACACTTCAAAACGTGAAATCTACGAGCATCAGAATCGATATAAGCGCATTTCGCGAAAAGAAAAAAAAGAAAGGGACTTTGATTTATTCCATACGAAACACCGTGTCGCGAGCAGGAACAAGTGCACTCTCATTAGCCCCTATATATAATCCTATGCGCTCCCCTTCTTTCGCGATTCTCTTGTCAAGGAGCCCCCCACAAACATCCAATACTATTATACACAGTCTCTGGTAGTAGACGGGTGTATGTGCTTTTCTAGGGATGCTATACTTCATATTCCGTCCGTCACAAAGAGGAAAGGGCCACTTGGTTCAACATACGCCGACCAAGCACCGTGCGACGATCCAAGAACGCATGCGTAGAATCGCGCAGTGTGCTGTGTCGCTCTCTGACAGTAATATGCGGACCGTAGCAGGGGGATAACAAGGCGACAAGAGTCTATTTTACCCGGAGCGCGGGACTCGCACGAAACGCGGTACGAAAGTTTCGATTCGCGAGTCGAAAGTGATCGCGATAATTTATATGAGTATAGCGCATTTACTACAAAAACACTGCCCGAAGTCTTCCGCGAAAGTGTCACGTGTGAACTTAACTTTAACTTAAACCATTCTTCAATAAGTGTTTGTGCCGAAGAATAGATATTTCTGGTGTATCTAGAATAATAGTTTGAATCGATGTGTAACGTGTTAGTGTTTAAAAGGATTATCTACCCCCTTGACAGATTGATTATTCACTGAGTCACTGTGAGTTTTTAGTTGAAAATTAATGATTTTTTATTTCAGTAGAAACTAATATTTTAATTTTAATATGTGAATTATTTTGTTTATAAGCCACATATTAAACAAATAAAACGCAAAATCATGATGGGTATTTGTTCTTCTTATTATAGAAAAGATATTCGCAAGAAAAGGGTGTTTATTATTTAAAGAGATATTATTAAATTATGTCATTTAATTCATTAATTAAAAAAAAATAATTAAAAGTCGAACTGCATGTACATACACTGGCTTGCAATAAAATCCCGTACAAGTTGAATGTCAATTTGACATGTTTTTAAGATCATTTGTTAATGTAAACGGACTTTAGATTTGACACATGTCATAGGTTTTGTATAACTGCCTGTATCAAATGTAAAATTTCGTTAATAAGAACTATAACAACTCGAACAACATTCTCATTATATAGTCGTCTTCCAATTTTGATAATATTAGTATTTTGTTGCTTTCCCTTAACTTCGACATTTTAAGTTAAATTGTCTAATGTCAAAGTAGATGTCAGAAGATAGTCACCTTCACCATAGGTAAAACTAGTTGTTTTACGATTTTAATGTATATATGTAAGTTACTTATGCAAGGTGTCTGTAAAGTTTTGTACAGACAAAAGGTGAGATCATTAGGAATCACATTAACTGTATTTATCTTAGTCCAAAGTGTAATAGATTTTGAGATATTTGAACTGTTAGTAAATTTTGAGTTTCTGGCAAAAATTAACTAGATATTATATAGGTAATAACTTTTAACGAGCAGAATAAAAAAAAATAACAAAAGTAAAGCAAATAATAACAATTTAACTTGATGATAGTAACAATGATAGAGAAAACTTTAACACTGCGAACACACTAAGTAGCGGACAGACAAGACATGGAAAAATTCAACTAATGTCAAAATATTAGGTACTGACTGATTAATGACAGGTTACTGAGTTATTCATTGTATACGAGAAGAGATATAAAAATGAGAAAGAAAGATAGTTCTTCCTGTTCGCGCTATACTGATATGTTTACTATGTACTGTACTTGTCATAGTTTATGTTGAATTTCTTAGTACTATTCAAAGTTTGCTTTAGAAGTGAAATACAACTCTTAGAAAGGGCATAGAATAAGGATGTTTTTAAAGTAATTTTAACATTGGAATTGTTACATTTAAAAAAAAGTCATTACAAACTTTAAAAGTTAAAATATATCAAAATCTATATTGTACTTTGGACTAAAATATATATGATTAGTATAGTTCCTAATGACCTCACTTATAGACCGTACAAAACCACACAACGCTCTGCCAAGCACCCGGTATATTAGCATTTAAAATTTAAATAAACTAATAGTTTCAAGATTTTTAATTAGTCGCAGTATAACGTGTCATATTGAACATTACATTAAATGTTATTGACCCGATTTTTAAAAAAATCTTTAATATGCACTACGTATCGTATAGAATATTATTAATACTATTACCCATCCATAATTTTACCTGTCCTTACATTGTCAATATTACTCTGAACATTATATAAGAATTTAAATACCTATCATGTCCTTAACAAAAAGACAATTAAGAATTTCTGTTTCCTGACTTGGTGTGATTCGTATTCTATTTTAAAATTCTTATCTTGAACATACTCTGTGACGTCATTTATAAATTCAGCTGCTAATTTGAATGTCTAGCGGTATTGAAAACTCACCACCATGAAATCTATACAAAATGATATTTATCAGCACAAAATATTCTCATAATGTATTTCTATATATGTACACAGTGCGATCGTAAATTGTGTCACGCATCCAATAACTGGGATATGAGAAGTAGCAAATTTGTGATATCTTGACCTGACTTGAAATAAAAGTAACACAGAGGGCGTTGCTATGTTTAAAATTTTAAATGGAAACTAAGTTCATATGAAACATAAGGAGGCATCCTTTATGATGAAACTTTGCGATGACATGGTCCAAAAATTTAACCTATCAGCTTATAATACCAAGTAAGAAAGAGTGGAACGAAGGCACTCCAGTAAGAGCGGACTCAAATTGATGTAGGAGCTAGAATATATTCAAAGAAGCTTTTAAAAAGGCTTTTTCAGTAAGTTTCAGCGAGGAGACACCAGTGGTTTAGGCTGAAGTTGCTGCAGTTCATTATTGTGTCAAAGAAATAAAAAGATGGACGGAGTTAGGTAAAAACGTCGCCATTTTCTTTGACAGCTAATTAAGATTTAAAACCATTAGTTCCGTCAGTGTTCACTCTAAGCTGGTTTGGGACTGTGTAAGCGTTCTAAATGAGGAAATTAACACTGGTCTGCATTCCCAGCCACTAGGGCGTGAAGGGAAAAGAAACAGTCTCATATCAAGATCATTCGTTGAATTTGGCCTTCCCTTTGGCCGCAAATTAAAAAATCCCTCAATGAATGGATGCATAATCAGTCCATAGTGGTGGAGCAAAAGTCACCAAGACAGAGATAGGTAAAAAAAACTTCTGAAGAAACAAAGGCCTGCATTTACTAAAGAATCACTAGGTAAAGACAGGAAGAAAAAGTCAAAAATGATAGTATATCTGCTGACTGGTCACTAACTAGGTATAATATAGGCTTGGTAGATAACGCTGCTTACACATTCTGTCAAGAAGAGGGGAAAAAACAGCAGAATTCACGTGCTGTGCCAATGTAGCGTCCTGAGGAGGACAAGATTTCTAGTAATGGGCCGTGGAGAACCTCACACCCCTAACAGCTACACGAAAGGATGATAGGCCTAATTAAACGGGCAAAATTAGAGATCGCTTTATAGGAAAAAATGAGATCACAGTAGCTCTACGCAAATTCATGGCCCATTTAATCTAATTTAATCTAAGTTCATATAAAAACCCATGTACAAGATATTTTTATTGCATTTACGAGAATGCAAAACAGTTTATGGATTTTCTAAGCTGTTACTGACTTACCTGCAAATAAATGATTGCGTTAGGTTTTGGATAGCTCCCGTATTCTTTGATTACTAATCTTAGGAAAAAAGTCGTTTGTGTAAAAGTTTTACAGAAATCAGCATAGCGTAAAAATATTTTTGGCTATATAGAGTGTCATTTCGCTAGAATCGTTGCAAAAACTAACGCAAAATTTGCAAAAGAGAGTAGAAATTTAAGCAAATGTTCAGGAGCATAGTCGACGCCTATATTGTATAATTGTATCGACTTTAGTTTTACTGTTGTATCAAAATAAGTATGTATATAATTTGCCAATGCAAGTATAAACTGCACCGCTTTAACCGAAGGCTTGCGGTGGGACTATTTTTTGCAAAAGGGTAAATAAAAATGTTATTGTTACAGATAGACATATAGTAGACTAAAGTGATGTTGTTCTACGTAGAATTTTAAAATGGAATAATATATAGGTATTTCATTTAAAATAATTGAGTAAGTATACGTTTGTCGCATTTCTCGGACACTGTATAGTCAAAAATATTTTAGGCATTGAATTCTATAAAGCTTTTGTACAGAATACTTTTTTCCTAAAATCAACAATTACAAGATTTAGGCATTCTTAGTTTTCAATTGTAACTTTATATACAGCTAAAACCGAATCAACCTCAAACACTAGATACATCGTGAATTACCGGCATCGCAAAAATCTGGAGTGGAGACGTAATGTCTATCGCTAAGAGTAGGTGAATAAGCAGTTGTCGGTTGTGGAATAGGAGCTGCACAGCGAGACAGATGGGTTATCGTTAGGCGGACTTATTCACTCCATTATTTATTACATCTACTTATTGGTGTACTTATGCTATAATTAGTTATGTCGTGTATTGTTTGTACATTTTTATTTAAGCACTTGTTTGGCTGGGAGTAATATTGTTTCCTCTAATCACAATTTAGCCGGAGATATTTTCATTACTTGAAACTTATTTTAATTTCCATATTCGAAACCCTTTTGCTTTTCATTAAAAAACAATTTCAAACAAACACCAATTATTGTGCTGACGTTTACTGAAAATATCGGGAGCAATTACTAGCAGAAGTAGGTATTCAAATATTACATGAAAAAACAAAAGACAAATAATTTATTAGTGACTATTTCGAATGCGATCGATTCTTTATTTCTAACTAGATAGGAAGACACTACGTAAATTTTGTAAATACGTTCATCCTGAATGAATGCGTTGCGTTTCCAAAATCAGACTACCTCGGTCTTCGGTACATTTCGTATCGTCGCTTCAGCCAGCATAAGAGCGGCGCGCTTCGGGAATATTCGGGTGTTCACATTTAGAATAGCGCATACGGTATAAGTATTTTTCTTTTGTAAGATCTTGACCTAAATTTAATGTGTTCAAACCTATTTGTGTATGTCATGTCGTTGTATTAACACCTGCCGCTATATCATTTCGTTTCATCAAACGAAGTCTTTCTGGCTCAGAAGCGTGTTATTCGATGCATGGCAAATATTAAAAGTACAGACTCTTGTCGGCCATATTTCATCAGATTTAATATCTCGCCCTTGCCTAGTGTGTATATATTAGAACTTTTGATGCACATTTTCACAAATAAGGAGGCCTTTGTCAGGAATGGTGACCTGCATTCATATGATACGAGACAAAAAAGCAAATATAGTATACCCTCAAATAGGCTCAACGTAACTAAGAGATCCCCAACGTCAGCTGAGTTGACACTTTTCAATTTACTACCACCCGAAATAGTGTCCTTGAATAATGAAAAAAATCTTTAAGAGACGAATGCGCTCCTTGTTGTTTCAGCGCTGCGTCTACTCTGTGGAAGAGTTTGTCCCACTTTTTAAATAATTGTTTTGTAATTATTGTATTTTACATATATACATTTATTTTTTGACTTGTCCTATACACTTTTTGTGTCGCTTGGATGAAAATATCTATCTATCTATCTATCTATCAGTTCGGTACCATATTTTTTCAATATATGTAATAGACGTGTCGACTTTATATTTACCATCTTCCGAGTACATTTGAATTGGAATAAATATTAAATCATTTATATCATTAATTTGAAATGCCTTTTTTTACCGCCTTCAAAGATCAGTTCCTTCGAATCCGGCAGATGGCGTAAAATCTTTTTAGTACGGAAATGTTTTGTCGATTTTTATTTATGAATGTATTGTCAGTGAGTTTGCCCATTTAGTAAGCGTGCTGACAAAAAAATTAGAGGTAGCTTTGGTCTCCATAAACGGAAAATCAGCCGAAAAGGCAATTTATAACCTTCGATGCGTATACTTCGCACAAGTAGTGCCACTCTGGGTGCTTCCCTTACGGAATTCCCAGTAAATAGAGAAATATTTGGAGAAATATTTTATTATTCATATTTGTACCGCTAATAACTACAAGATTTTCCCAGATTGTATCAGCAATGCCTCCCTTACACTTAAAGAATCCAACTCGCTACTGTTGGCCACTCGCTGTATACGATGGATATACTGATATAGTAAGACGATATATAAACGTCGGTTAAAATAACATGTCATCCGTTCGACCACACACACGCATACCGAATTCCCTTTCCCCCAAAGAAGCGCATCGCCATCACGGAGTGAAAGAGAGAAAGGGAGCAAAATAAAAACGAGAACCTAATTGGTCCCAGGTCGCCGTAGGTCCTGACGTTATTTTAATTAAAATAGTTGTTGTGACAGCGTATTAGCGACACTTTACCACCATAAAACACCATAATTACCCGAAGATACCGCCAACCAGACTAGTATATAACCAGCCAACAGTTCGACGGAAATGAATTTCGGCGAATTCCGGTTTCGTTTCACGGCTTCTGTATAACGTGCAGTCGTCGGTATAATAAATACGCGAACCGTCCGTCAGGTATTTAGTTACTCGCGTTGATATATCTATATACACGTGCAGAATGATATACTCTTACTTACGTCTCGGTTTGTGATCGCGTAAATATATATTTAGAGACGGTATCTTTCCGTCAACGTGTCTTATTTTCAGTGGAGACGACTAGGAATCCGAGATCGGAACGACACTTGAAGTATGATGGCTATTTAAGAAGGAGATGAAGAAATTTCTTTCGTGTACAGCTTAGAGACACGACTGCTTTTACAGCGAAGAAGGCAGGTGGAATGATTTTTTTTTGAGTAGCGGTACAACGGAATAATTGACATCACGAATTTTGTTGGCGATTTGTTATGCTGCTTTGAGGTTATTTTATACTAGTAGAGGGTATTTTGTCTCAAAGAATGAAAGAAAAATGTAGCATTTCATATTTTTTCAAACATAATTTTTATACATTATCACATTAATTTGTTATACATTTATATGTGAGAATGTCAATACTATATTGTGATGACAATAAAGACTATCTACCCACTTGGCAAAATAACATGACTATAACGTCGTTTAAATGTTATCTTGTAACGCGAAATGTTACAAAAATATATACAATGCACCACATGCAGTAACATTTCTACGACTGTTTAATGTCCGCCTAAGCGATGTTACGAAACAATATTTCCCAGCAATGTTAATACAAGGTCTTCGAGTAACATTACTTTAACGTGACGATTAATGTTGAAGTACAGCTCTTCCGTAACATTTCTCATATGTTAAAGAGAAATATTGATACAGTGTGGCAATTAAATGTTTCTATAAATATATCTACACTAATGTTTCTATTAGGATCTTTTACTTACTCCAGATGTTCTTGCTGCATTATACAAGAAACATGCTGTTGAGGTTTATCGAGAGGTTATATTAATTAATATAAAACGGAATGTCAATCAGTCTTATTGAAATTCAATGTTAATATTATAATTTCATGTTACACTCGATAGATCGGGCCCCTCTCTATATAGATAAATAAATTCGTATAAACATACGAATTTATCTTCACTTGCTAAAATTACAATATTAACATTAAACATTAATGCCAGAAAAATATAATGGATTTTTAGATTAAAGATATTTTTATAATATAACATTATAAGTCTTTTTTTGTAGTTATTTTTGCAGATACATTAAAATGGTCAATCATATATCATATAGTTCTATGTAAAAACTAATTAGTAATACTATGAATAATATTATAAATAGCTATTTAAGTAAACCAAATACCTTAATAAATACTTTAAAAGGTAAAATGCTGCTTACAGAAGACAATAAAGGCATTTATTGATTAAAAAAAAAGTACATTAAATTCCATTTTAATAAACTTCAGTATTGGAAACAGATTATGGGGCACATAAATTAACATGAATAGAATCTAAACAAAAACTCACAACACATAAGAAAAACGCCCCGAATGCATTTTATTCCTTTGAACATTTTGCCGTTTTTCTATCAAATCTTTGTTTTGCATAACGAAACCATTCCATGACAGTAATTTCGTATTCTGTATCTGTGAGTACAATATTTCTTCTAATTCTCTCTGAAATTGAAAAAAAGACACCGTCAAAAATAGAGATCAGAAAAGCTATTTTTATTTATATGAAAATTAAGGATAAGCTGCATATTTTATATGTAACACTGTTTATAATTATTGTAAAATTTGTATTTGATCAAGAATTACTATCACTTCTAAGAATGACATTACGTGACATTGCTCATCCTTATAGCACAACAGGTAGGTTTTACTATAACATAGATAGGTTATGATATACATAATACATACCTGTCTTTAAAGATCTTCGATGAATTTGAAACGATCGACATACCTACTTTAGCATTATAAATAAAACTTACTCGATAATGTTGATTCATTATTGACGGGAATTTTTTCTCATCAAAACAATTGCGACGCACAATCCCAAGATGGTCCTATCCACGCCCTATCCAGTCACGATTACCGTATATTGTGAAAGAGGGGGTTCACAGGTTCACGCCAACTCGTGTATGCGCGGTACGAAAAAACTTGTGATGGCAAGCGATACTAACTTTTACAAGTGCGCAGTGCGCAACCACAACCCCATTAACATGATTATTATAGGCTACAAAAAATGTTAAAAAATTTCATCACCATTATTTACTTTATAGAGAAAATTTACTCCATTAGTTTTGTGTTTTCAAAATTCTAAATTTGCAGGAACATACGTACCTATCTTACACTTTATAAAATGTAAATATGTTAATGGTTCAAGCGCAAATATTGTAACATTCCTTGTAATGATTCACCTTGTAAATATGGCAATGTTACAACTAAATATTACCTCAACATTTCTGACAACAAAGTCTTTGTTTTTGCAACATTGTTTTAAAATATTTTTTCCTGATTACATTGAAATGTTATTGTAATGGCCTGCAATATTTCTATCATTATTTAATGTTGCTGCAAAATTTCAGTAACATATTTTTGTTTAACATCGCTGTCTAGTAAATAATGTAAATATTACTGGGATATCTGCAACATTACTTGCCAAGTGGGTATCTATCTATTTAGTAAAAACTTTTATACAAGACTGTACCACATGTAACTTCAGTTTTTCACCTGACTATAGTTTTCTCCTGTTTACATATTTCACTTTAGAGAATTTAAATTTTTGTTAAAGTTTAAAACTTTAAATATACTTCACTCTCATTTTGCTTAAAATTTGTTAAGAACCCTTACTGTATATTATTAATATTCATTAAATTCAACATGAGTAAAATTACTCAAATAAAACAATAAGCGAAACTTACAATATTAAGACCTTTTCATTCCATTTAAAAATAGGTTCATTCATATACTACATAACATAAGGCACAGATACGATTTTCCTTGTGCATACCTTATCATATATTTAACCTTAAAAATCACAATGGTAATCGCGATATTTACATGTATGTGGGCCTTTCATGTTTACAGAAGATAACAGCACCGGTTACGCCTGTTGTGGGAAAAATCGTTGCCAAAGTTTATCGCTAGCAGTTCGCATAACAGGATTCGATTGCACAAATCAACATGAACACGTTACCTACAGAAAAACACAGCATATTGCGATAACAGTGAAAGACGTGCGGTAACCCAATAAATAGGTTCATAGGAATGAGAGAAGCAGGTGAAGCGACCCTGCTTAGAGATTTAGCAAATCATCTTATCACGCGCCACTTCCTATTATCGCAATAAGCTGTGATTATCTGTACATTAAATTGCAAACACCTAAAATATTACTTCAAATCAGTTTGATAATGCGTAATACACCGATTATATAATCGAAATAACATAGTAAGGTTTAATTCTACCAAAGCACAAGTTTACAAATCACTTGCATTCTTATCAAAAAAAAATATTTTGACTACGTTGACAAACAATGATATTTCGAAACGTGGAAGCGTATTTGCTCTAAGGGTAGTTGAATGTTTTTGCAAATGAACGCCATATTAGCTATTAGCACAACATAATGCAACGGTATACTTCATGTTTGAACGGATATATTAAGACCGAGAATATATGGTATTTATTAGGTTGCAGAATACATTTTCATAGGTATAGTGCGTGCCTACCTACCTGGAGGTTCTGGACATAAAAACAATTCATTTACCGCCCAGAAGACGATCGGAAGTGTATTCAAATATATATGTAAATACATACACACTTTTAAATACCTACTATTACTGTAGAGTGTACTTACATATTTCATACTTTATAACTGTTGTGAAGTTATTAATAAATATATGAAGCTGATTTAATCATATTTTCTTTCCAAACCTCAATTTGCAATTGATAAAATTTCCAAAATATCTAAAATGAGATTATTTGAATGACCAAAATTTTTACTTCAAATCAACCAAAAATGAAATGCTTGCATTGACACTCCTAATTTTGTGCACTCAATACGTTTTATTTGCTAATGTAACCATAAAGGTGCATTGAAGCAAGAATTGTTTTTGTAGCTTCAACACAATATCAAAGTTATGGTAAGCAGCAATGCTAGTTAAACAAAACACTTTTTTTGTTGTTCTAACATACTTAGAGCTGTATTAACAAATCGAAACTAATGTTAAGTCAACTAAACTAAAGTGTTGCATTAACGATTAACCTTGCTTAAATTGAAATTGAGGGTTCAGTTGAATCAACGGATCTATTATTTTCAAGTTAACAAATATATTTCAACAAATCGTAAATTTCAATATAACAATTAATTTCGGTGGGCGGTATTTAATGCAATTTTTTTGGTTGGTTATGCGTATTTTGAATAAATCAATGCACCCCTTTCCCTCAGTGTAGAACAGATGCGCATTGCTTGTTTATTTAAATATCCAGATAAACGAAACCATGCTGCATCCGAGCAAAAGGATTTGTCAAAAAACTCGTTGTTATTCATCAATGGATAAATGCTAATGATAATATGCTCTTGCACGCAATGAAACCTTTATGGACATTTTTATAGGATTGTACGACATGTGCCATATGAAAGTGGTAAAAGCGTCGCTATTTTCTCCGACAATCAATCCACACTTAAAGTGATTAATTCCATAAGCGTGGACTCTAAGTTGATTTGGGACTGTGTAACTGCCCTAAATGAGGTGGGCACGCAAAGGAAGGGCATGAGAAGGAAATGAGGCAATGGACGAGCTGGCCAGGGGAAGTTCGTCCAGGTCATTCAAGGTCAAAAATCACCAGGACAGAGAGAGGCAAAAGAATTCCTAAAGGAACAGAGGCCTATATTTACTGGAGATCTACTGAATGAAGACAGGAAGACTGTCAAAATGATTGTAGGTCTGCTGACTGGTCACTGTAGACTAAATAGGTATATATATCACATAGGCCTGGCAGATAACGCAACCTGCAGATTCTGCCAAGAGGATACCAGTACATGTGCTGTGCCAATGTGAAAGCCGGGCGAGGACAAGGTTTCTAGTATTGGGCGTGGAGAACCCCACAGCTAGTAGCCTGAAATTCTTCTGTACATAGTTGCAAAGAGTACAACCATTCTCCATATTCTAATTTTACACCTTCTCGATAGGATTTAGGGTTCGATAATAGAAACTTTATGATGTATTAACAAGTTAATGTAATTCTGCTATTAACTATAATAATTAGGAAGAATTGCTCCCAAGAAAAAATTTTCTCCTCACGCAGGGTTCGAACCTATCTGCCGTTTACCGGACGAGCTTTTTACCAATTAAGTCGAGAGGAGATGTAAGTTCGAGCGTTTAACCGAACATACGTCGATATTAGAGCTTGAAACGACGGCAGGACGACACTATACAAGGATTCCAAGCTTAATTTGTTAATTTCTCACTGTAAAAAGCTTGCAATCTTTTTTAAACCAATACAATACACATGACAGATGTCACTACAAACCACCATTTTGGATAAACAAAATCATGACTTGCTACTAGAGGCTAAATTTAATTGATTATTTCACGAAGGGACGAACACACGATTACACTATACGAATTTAACTGAAATGCAAATATAGATGTTCGATTTCCGCCCTCAATCATTGACGCTGCATCATTCACCTATCACCAGCTCGGGTGAGTTCACTCGGTATATATTTAACATCCGGAAATCATAAACCGCTATATCGCGCTTGGACGAAAATTGCGCGCACTATTATTCTTTGTATATGGTGCAACCTAATATTTACAGACACATACAGAGCACTCGCATATCTTATCTCTGGCAAACATATCGCGCGTATTGTGATATAATTTCGCATGCATATATATATGTGTGTTATTGTTGTGAGCTCTTTCTCGGAAACTAAATATATTCTTTCCCTCTGTGGGCGCTGAAACTACATTCGATCTCTCGCTCGATGTTGACACGGAATTCGCGTTATCGCTTATTGTCACCAGACGGGGCGAACGCATATAATATTTCCGAGCTATTTGCCAACGGGTTAGCGGTAAAGTCTTGGCAGTAACAGTACGTCTACATGCCGTATAAATTTCCGCGAAGCGAGGTCCTTAAACAGTTTATTTTGTATTCAACGTCATGTTGTATATTTTAATAAAGACGAATTGTTTTTTTTTATTGTTATTCTGGTCGATTGTGATAAGGGAACTAAGACAAATTATTTAGGTGTTTGATTCGTGTTTGTTGGAGTGGTCAAATATAACAATAGAAAGGTCACTGGAGTGATGTAGTTTTCATATAAAAAAATGGCATCTGATTTGCAATAGCAACTGAAGTGGGTGGAGAATCTTTTCACCTATTTACTCGATAAAATATCAGGGTTTATTTCGCTCGCAAAATAGGTATAGTTTCCGCTATAATCACTTTTGGTTTTGCGATAAATGAAGAAATTAGGAAGTATATAATAATAATAACATACAGTCGCGAGCAAATGTTATAGGCACCTATGACAAAATTAATGGGTTTCATGTTTCTTGCATTTTTTTGTGACAGATTTTTCAACGTTTATATAATCGTCTTTACGGTTACAATAGTCTTTATAGATACCTTTTGTAAATGTATTATTTTTTTTATATATTTTCAAGTCTTCGAGATGTCATTTTCCCCCTCCCATCTAAAAAGTATTATAGTTGTACTAAAAACACTCTAATATGCAACAAATTAATAAGATCCCTTAAAATACTACGTATTTATAATGTATTACCTACAAGTTTTTATTTTTTTATTTATTACTGTGATATTCGCCCAAAAATTAGGGTGCCTGTAACATTTGCTCGCGACTGTATATTTGTCCAACAGAATATAAAATCCAATTATAGGACAACTGAGTCAAAAGCAAAAGTCACAGTACAATATACTAAATATAAATAAAATAACAGTAGATCAACCTATATCTAACTATGTTAACAATTATAACTAACTGAAGTTCAGTTATCCTGAAGAAGCTGTCAGTATGAACAGCGAAACGTCGAGCGAAAGTTTTGACACACGGCGAAACCCGCAAGAAGCTGTTAGTTATAGTTACACCGGCCGTGAAAGCCTACGCAGTGTTATGTTAACAATTACTATGTTACACCTAAATAGCGGAAAGATAAAAAATAAATACTGTTTAGGAATCAAACTTGTCAAAATGCTCGAAAAGGGATATCTTTAACTGTTTTAAGTTACTGAAATGTATATTATTTGCGTGAAAGATTTTGTTATAGATATTACACATGACATATAAAGGCGAGTTAAGCATCAGATTGGTTCTAGCAAACGGCAAATAGAGGCAGCGGAGTGTTTATAAGAAATTACACTGGGCCAACAGCTCACGACAATCGACAAAGCCGTGGACTAGGTTGGACAAAAAATTTCAATTTCAATTTCGACATTTCAACGCGAGATAGTAGTATGGAGTGGTCGAAGTTTCTTGGTGGATAGGTGTTTTCTACTTGAAACCACAAAAATTTAATAAATCTACGCTGTATTTTCTCCAATTCATATTTGGATTCCATATAATACGGATACCAAATAAGATTTCCATACTCTAACCGCGATCTTATCAGAGAAAAGTATAAACATTTAAGGGGAAATATATGGGAAAAGCATCGACTATGGCGAAGAACAAGGCTGTGTCTTGTTTGCGTACAGATTGTTTGAATATGATTTGTGAAAGTTAACTTGCGGTTAAAGAAAATACCCAAGTCCATAACAAGATCGGTCCGGGCCAAGTCGATGTTGTCTATATTGTAATTATACGTTATGAAATTAAGTTTACTGGTAAAAGTAACAATCTTACATTTCTCTATATTTCAGAGTCAATCTAAATCTGCCTGCAAATCAGTACAATCACTAGAATCACTGATGTTGTGGTATAATTTTAAATCGTCCGCAAATAAGAGTTTGTTAGACGAAATGACGCCGGGAAGGTCATTGATTAAAATCAAAAACAGCAAAGGACCCAAATTTGAGCCCTGTGGAAGACCTGATGTTGCAACATATAACTCCGAAGTGTAACCATTGTAGCAAACAGTTTGAATTCTGGATGTTAGGTATGTAACTACCAAACAGATAAACTAAAGAACCACTAAACCCAATGGTAGACATTTTTTGTAAAATAGAGAAGTCAGTGTACAATACGTCGACCTGTTTACCCGAAAGTTCCCCGAAAAGGTATTGATGGAATATTGCTAAATTAGTAATCGTCGATTGACCTTCCATAAAATCATGTTGGAGCGGTGAGATATTAGCTGTAATACACGGATAGATCTTAGAATATAGCAACATTTCGAAAACTTTTGAGAAATTGGACAATATAGCGATAGGAGGATAATTTTCTATGTTAGTTAACTCTCCACTTTTCAGTATATAGGAATATTTTTCGTGATCTTCCATATATCGGGAAACGTTGAAGTGTTTAGCGCTAGATTAAAAATTTTAACAAGTGGAACAGCTAGTACACATGCGCAGTCTTTGATTAAAAAGGCAGGGACTTGATCGCTGCCAGCAGTATATAGATCTTTTAACTTTTTGATAGCAGCTATGACATCATTCTCCGTTACATGATCAATACTGATATGGTTAAGAGCTAGAGAATCATTCACATTATGATAGACATTAGTCGAAACATAAACGCTTTTGAAATAGTTAGCAAATTCATTCAGAATATCCCGAGGAGAACTCAGTGCGACGTCATCATAAAACATCCTGACCGGTATCTTACTTTGCTATTTCTTATCTCTCACGAAATTCCAGAATTGCTTAGGATTTCGTCTGATAGAGTTCCCCACACCATCAAGATAGTTTTTGTAAACATGGTCAATTTGTTTTTTCTACCAACAAAAAGAATTTATCGTGACATTATTCAAGATTTCAATGCATTTTCAAATTTGAATTAATAAAATAAAAAAATACCAAATTATTATAAAAACAGAAAAATGTGAAGATTAATTATTTTGTGTAAGCACATATTTAATATAATTTAATTGTTAATCTAGTTACGACTTAATTGACTTTATCATTTCTTGTGCTTCTGTTTACCTAGAAGACAATAAACCGTGCTGTGCCATACATGATATCTAATAACACCGCATATGCGACTAACGACATGCCACGGTCTACGGAAACCTTCATCGTCACGTGAAACTTCTCCGAATGAATTATGCCGAGTAGACACACAATATGCATATGCATGTATGTATCTACAATACAATAATTGTTCGCTTGGCCGCATTCGGGTAATTCTAGCACTGGTAATGGTACAGCGGTTTACTGCTGTAACATCGGAACGCTTTAGAATTTAGTGGATTGGAATGTCTGTCGTCTATGCGCTAGCAGCGAGCCGTCCCGCGCATAGATCTCCGCTATATACGTTCTATTCTGTACTACATATACACTTATTGTACAAAGCCTTCACTTACGCAATACTTCATTACTATTTAAATAAGTAAATTAAGCCGGCACACAAATAAACTGATGTCAATTGCCTCTGGCCTTAATTTTCAGTTATGCCTGAGTGACAGATGTCTAAAAGAAATTAATATTATTAAGCATAACGTACGGCTTTTAGAAGCTCACGTGCCTTTCGCTGCTACTATTTTGTTCTTTCTAGTATGAAAGGAATATAATGTATATTCGTGTTATCATAGAGTATAAATTCAGAATTCAAATAATTGCCAGCACAGATCAATAATTACACTAGGCAACAATATTTTTTTTTCTTTAGCAACTATGTACAGTTTAAAATTTCTCTTACAGTCATAATAAAAACAAATTTATTCTGACACGTCAGGTTTTTGGTACAAACGTTATTGAAAAAAAAAAAAACTGAATAACATAAATTAGGTAAGTAAACTATATGAAACTATATAACATGCTATTGTTCAGTCTTAAAGTGTTTTCTTTTTACTTTTCTTTTATACTGTTCTACAGTACTTTCTGATATCAATGTCCAACAATAATCAGCCAACATTTCACTGTTACACTTGCCCTGATAACGTTTTTCAATAACAGAAATCTCTCGCCGTGTCGAAGTTCGGGGAAAAAATCCAGGTGCGAATGTAAAAAATGTATTTTAAGGCTCATGTTACAGCCCAGTTCATGGTAACTTCTATGAAGTTCATTAACAATTGCTGAGTAATTGTCAGATTTTGTGTTACATAGAAAATTTTTGAGTCAACACTTTTAAAAGCATTCCAAGCACCACGTTCCAAGTCATTTAAAGTCACTTGAAATTGTACATCTTGTTGTAGAGGTTTAATTTGGGGTCCTACAGAAATTTCCTCTTTAAGTTTTGCATTTGAAATATTGGGAAATTCGTGTTGAAAGTATTAGAATCTACAACCATCTTTATCTATTGCTTTGACGAAATTCTTCGTCAAACCTAATTTGATATGCAATGGTGGTAGAAATATTTTATCAAGTTCCACTAGTGCCTTATGAAGTATATTCTTTTGTCCGGAAATATACTGAGCTCTGACTGGCCAATCTTTAACAACGTAGTGGGAATTTCTCGATCGACTGTCCTACTCACAAAAGAAACAGCAGTGCTTTCTGTACCCCAGTTGTAAACCGAGTAGAATTGCTACAACTTTGAGGTCAGCGCTGATATGCCATTTGTACACCTTGTAATTAATTTTATCGAGAAGACGAGTATATTTTCATATGTTTTCTACTGCGTGCGCCATATGAGATGATTGGATAAACGTTTCTATGTGAAGAAGGGCATACGATAAATAGACACCATTCTTCTGGGTTGTGTTGATGACCTACTATCAGCATCAAATCATCGACATTATTGCAGAATGAAAGACCTTCGGTTGAAAAATACTGTGACAGTTCTTTCTAGGCGATTACGATGCACTGAAATAAGTGTGCTTGGAGCTAACAGCTTCCGTCCTTGAAGTCTAGATTCTAGTACTTCGGCTTAAATTTTTGACAAATCTCGAATAAGGTCGTTTAATTCTGATTGATTTACTGAGTGAGGCTCGCCCTCTAGAGATAGCAAATATTCATCATCGCCGGTCGATAACTTGGCAATTTCTTCCCTTCATCTGTAATGACATAATTCACTCGAAACACTTACAGGTCTTGGTACTGGTAAGGCTTCTGAATGAGGTACTGGATGAGTAATACGAGGGGAGGTCCAAAAGTTCGTGGAATGAAAGGGTTTTAAATAAAATAAAACAATAAATCTATTTTTCCTTTTCAATATAATCACCTTAAGCACAATACATTTATTAGATCTATGAATTAATTTTTCTAAACCATCATAAAATATTTTTATCTTTCGCCTCAAAATGGGCTAAAATTGCCTCCTTACCTCATTGTCGTCGGAAAATTTTCTTCCCCGTAAGTGTTTTTTAAATTGGGAACAAATAAAAATCACTAGGGGCAGGTCTGGACTGTAGGTGGATGGACTATTGATTGAAAGCCATGCTTGTGCAGAGCAGCCATTGCAACTCTGCTCTTGTGAACCGGCGCATTGTCTTGCAAGAGGAACACACCCTTGGTCAATTTTCCTCGACGTTTTTCCTTGATGGCCTCCTTTAATTTTCCTAATATCGCTGCGTAATATTCTCCGGTTATGCTCCTTCCTTTTTCTTTGTAATCAATCAATAATATCCCTTCACAATCCCAAAAAACAGTAGCCATCAACTTTCCAGCCGATTCTGACACTTTGAATTTCTTTGGCGGTGGTGTCCCCTTTTTATGCCATTGCATGGACTCCTGTTTGGACTCAGGCTCAAAGTGATGAACCCATGTTTCATCTCCGGTAACAATCCGCTCCCAAATGTGTCAGGTTCGTCTCCACACAGCTCCAAAATTGTTCGGACGCATCGGCGCGTGTTGTTTCTGAAGTGGCGTGAGCATTCTCGGTACCCATCTTGCACTGACTTTTGTCATACCCAGGTGGTCATGTAGGATACGCAAAATGGTGGTATCTGATACTCCAACTAATGCAGATAATGTTTTTTCTTCAACGGGTATCTTCCAGTACAAGTTCTTCCACTTTTTTCGACGATGTTGATGTGGTGGCCTCAACTGGCCGTCCTGAGCGGGGGTCGTCTTCAATCGACTCTCGGCCTGTTTAAAAAATCATTGCCACTTATAAATCATAGATTTACTAGGGCACTGTTCCCATAAACGGTTCCATTTCATTCAATATGGTTTGAGCGTTCTTTCCTTGCTTGGTAAGGAATTTTATTACAGCACGGTGTTCAATTTTCTCCATAGTTTCATTTTCTTCCGGATTGACTGGTTTAGCAGGCAACTATTCGTAAACGACTGACGCAATAGGGCTGCAGCTTAACCTATATACTAATGATGAGTCCCCAATCAGAATGACACATAGCGAGCGCACCTATCCGCATTCCATCCCCTCCATTCCACGAACTTTTGGACCTCCCCTCGGTAGAAGACAACACTAGCGTTGGTGTTCTTATTTTTGTTGGAGACCCGAAAGCTTTTCGTGCGCAAAGTAGCATCAGTCAAAGGTCGTTTGTTCCGTCAAATCATAGGTCCTGCAATCGCATAACGCTGTTGTTACCGTTTGACCAAACGCACTCAGAGTAAAGCACACCGTGTACAGCAAATGTGAGAAACATTCCTTTTCCTCATATTTAACTTTTAAACCAAAATAGTGGAAATATAAAATTACTATTAAAGGCGTAATATTCCGTTTATGTTGTTGGGTAGTGAATTCTTCAATACGTAACAGAAGCTGTTGGGATTATTTGTACACGCACGGGACATTATGAAATAAAAAGACGTTCAGCTAGCACCAAGAGACTTACATTAAATCTAACGAGCGTAGTTCCTTATATACCTCCACAATCAGAAATGTATAAATTTCCAATTTCATTGACTCCAGAACATGTTCAGACATGTCCATTCAATGCTCGCATGTACAATATATTTTGCTAATATCTTCTTATATGAAGTCACTTTGAAATTCTGTAAATTGTAATGTACTTTTAGAAAAAGGTATTTCAAATAATTTCTCAGAAGCCTGACGTGATGTAGTAAATTTAAAATATTTCAGATCAGCCATGAAAAAACCGACCATGATGGTGTTATGAGGGAGAAAAAATGTGTTGCTTAGTGTTATTACACATTAAAGTTCAGCAAAGCTGCGCGCTTTCTGCAGGTCGCATGTATGCAAGCAAAACTGCTACAAAAAGTAGCAGTATCAGGTTATAGCGGCTAACGCAAAATAGCATTTTTATACAACACCATTTAATATGCGAGAAAGTGCGCACCAACAAATTCCATTACCTGAAGGGTAAACACAGAGGAACAGCAAAGACCTGCCTCAGCACTGTAAAAAATGTAAGCGCACACAACGCTCAACATTTCTATAAAAGGCTGTTTATAATTCCGGCTCTCCTTACTTCTATATCCTGCTTGTATTCGACAATAGACCATCCACCATGCATTATTTAAGCAGACCTATTGTAAGGAGGTTGCACGCTGCGCGGAAGTTCGGGATTTATTAATATTTTGAGTATATCCTCGCAATTCAACTGGCCCGTTTTAAATGCGCTGATATTAGGAACGCCGTCATATCTGTGGGTGAGAGAAGACAGAGTCGGTGGGCATCCGAAACTTGCAGTTCAGTGTGTATATGATGCACGCATTCTGCTCGAGGATTAGGGGGTGATTTATGGTCGACCGCGAAACGAGACGTCAGGATTGGACTACCGAAGTTCTGGGAAACTAGTTCATAAGTGGAAACGGATACTGTCATTAATGAATTAGTGGGTAGCATTAATTTGTCTCGATTTACGTTCAAAGTAGCTTTTCGTTCTATACAACATAATGATATTATTGAGCGGTAGTATAAATTATATAAAAGAGATACATAAGTAATTGATGAAAATCAATAAATATTATGGTTTAGAAAGAAAACGTATTGCTTATATTTAAATAGTGATTTTCTTTTTTAATCAATAATCAACCGGTTTGTAACCTAATCGTTAAATACATTTTGTTTTCACCGCCAGGTATACTGTCGTTCACTCTAGGATCACATTTAGATATTCTTTTGTTGCTGTTGCATTATAATTTATAATATTAACATTCTTATTTGTCATTACCACAGCATTTTTTTTAAATGTATATTAGAACAACATAACCAATATACATATATTATATTTGAAATCATATCTTCTCTGTCTATTTTATATTTTAATCAATGTCATTGATGTATCATACGAGTAAAGACAATCTTCTGATTTGACTATTAGTCTCAAGTATAGCTATTGAAAAAAGAATCAAGCTTTGCGCTTTGTCTCACAGAAAAAGATACAAGAATTAATTTCATGAATGTGACAGATAGAGATAGCCCTATTACTGCTTTGTTTAAGTACAATACTTAAAATAGTGCACCGTTTCCGGTTTCTATTATGGCACCTGTCAGTTGTCAAATCTAACCTATAGCGTCGTTAATTTGTGTATTTGGTTTATTATTAGCTATTTCTCGGCCGTTTTTTGTTTTCCTCGTATATTTTGCAACAAAAAATTGTTGGTTTTAGAACACAGAGCCTTCTGTAAAGTTTTCAGTAGGTAAATTATCTTGATTAAACGGAATGTAAAATCGAATTTAAACTAATAGTGAAAACTCACGCATAAGATATCCTGTTTATACGGTTTTTAATTTGACTCATTGTCAGAAGTAACGATTTGATTCATACGGATGAAAATCCATGACGTTGGTTAAAATATAAAATAGACAGATAGTATATTTACAATTGTGAATTTTTACAATTGGGAAAATATGAGTTTTTTTTTTCTAATGTACGGAATAAATGGAAACTAACAAACAGATTTAAATGAATGAAATGTAAAGCAGTTAATAATTTTATTGTAAAACTATATCGTAGTTACATTAAAACGCATCAAAATTATTTTACAGATAAAATATAATTTTAAATTGGGATTAAAGGTCAAAAGAAATAAAATTTCCGTTAATACATTTGTTAGAGAATGTTTGGCGCAGTGAATATCTTTGCTAATATTCCAAATGAATGCTATCATGTATATCCCTTCTTAAGGAAAAACATACTTGGATGATGTGTTTAGTTGCTAGTGCCTGCACAATGTTATATTATTTTTATAATTATACAGTTAACAGTATTAGCTTTTGCTATTATTCTTCTGCCAAGCCTGCACGTAATAAGATAGCTCTTGGTAGATTGTTAATAATTATTATTGTAAATTATATTCACAATACTGTATGTTGCCAATTGGTTTCGATCATTTATGTCTGACCGTGCGCAGTATGTCAAAGTTTAGATCAAGAAATGTCAACAAGTATTTTTATTTATTGTGTGATACGTGTTTGGAGTACCTCAAGTTCGTTTCTGGGCCCAGTATTGTTTTTACTTTATAATGACATAGTGGAATTCATTGACTTCTTTATTTTTATATGCCGACGACACTAGTGCTGTAGTCTCTGGAGCCGATCCTGCACAGAATCTTGATCGCGCGATTTCTTCTGCTGGAGCCGTGTGAATGGTTTCAACTGTAATAATTATTACAATTAAAAGCAGAAATACATTAATTTGTTATTTTCTCACTGTAAAAAAACTTGCGGTCTTTGTAATAAACTGTACTTTAATGCTTCAAAAACGTTTTTTACCTTCTCAATCGAGAATGAATTTTGACAGAAACATTACCTTGAATGGCGACCCATTAAAACGCGAAACTTCAGCTAACCTGCTTGGGGAGCTTTTAAATGAAGCACTTGACGGTAATGGTACAACCATTGGCGTCAATTGATACATATTTTAAATACGTCGTGCTATCAGATCCGGAATCTTACGCCAGTGTTGAATCACAACTGCTTGGTGTCATTTTATTACGTTCAGGTTTTCACCAGAATGTCGTAGAGTATCGTCTTTTGGGGTTCTTCGCCGCATGCGCATGATGTTTTTCTTGCCCAAAAACGAAAAATTCCTTGCATCGCAGGCATTACTAGCAATGAAACATACAGATCATGGTTCAAGAAATTTGGTGTATTACCTCTACCTAGTGTACATATTCTAGAAACGCTATGTTTTCTGATGTTCATTCATACAACACGAGAACTAGAGTAAATCTCGGATTGGTGCTAAATCGATTCAAAATCACTAAGAAATCTTCGATGTCAGTAGGACTTCGTCTTTTGTTGCCCGATGCTATCAAGGGTCTACAAACCTTAAAAAGTGTTAAACCTGTTTTGCGAAATCTTTTGCTTTGGTTATCCCAGGAGTACAATAATGTTTAGTGTCTTTTTATGCTAATCTTAATTCTGTTTAATCTAATTTTACAATTTATCTATAACAAGTCCCATAATATCTATGTATATATAGACATATCCACTATACTTTTTGTATTTTTTTGATCAAATATCTATCTATCTATCTATCTATGAATTCTACTCCTTCAGCAAGTGTATCAAACTGTAAGCCCGTTAGAACTGACTACCTGTCAACAACTTTTTAACAACTTTACTTAATTTGAAAATTTTACAATAAGGTTTGAATGTTTTGAAGCTTAACAGTTGGTTTCCATATTCTATTAATGTCACTATTTCAACATTATGTAAGGTTAGTGAGTGGATATTCCAATTTATTGTAAAAAATGCCACACGCTACAGTAGTTTTGGGTTTGTTTTAATTCCATCTCACAGCCTTACAAATAATTATCTTTTACCCACCGCTGGTTTCAAAGAGACTATCGTTTGTTTAATAGAATAGAAATTTATAGTTTATTAATTTTATGATGTTCCCCTTGCGTATTGCTACGAAATACTATGAAATTCTACAACGGTATCTTTTCTTCACTGCACATACTAAATTATTATGTATAATATATTGTAAGGAAGTCGAAAGAATGAAGAGAAAAGAAAAAAACTGTTTACTACCAATAAAATGAAAACGAAAAAATAAATGATTCGCCCCGCAGTGCGTCAATGGTCAATTTAACATCCGCCATCCGCCTATATAATACTGTATTTAGTCAACTCGCCCGTCGCGTCGTCCTGATGTCGGCGCTGGAGCGAAGACAATTCGAAAGCAATCGACTAAAACAACTGTCAACTGGGAATCAATAGCCGTAAAAATGTTACGGGCGTAATTTACGATAAAGCGTCCCGAAGCCGGCCCTCCGACGTAGCGAGAACCATTGCTGGCGGCAGCTACACGACTCTTTCTCTGTTTTAATAAAGGGCAACGCATAGTTCTGTCGAGACCGTTAGCCCTCGGACGTCGTTTATTAGTTATTTACGTGCACTTTCTGTCTTTCTCTGCATCGTCGATCATAAACAATTCATGTATATAGCGAGAAAATATCCACCTAGGGGACTCCAGTTCTCTACAAGCGAATGTTAATAATTTTCTGACGCTGGGTATAGAAAAAAAATACATTAATTATATTATTACTATATTTTTCACTAAAAACAAAAAAGAAAAGGTAGCTTTTATATATAATCGCAGTATTTTATTTTGTTTTTAGAATTTTAAATTGAAGAGTGGAAGTATTTATTTATTTATATGGAAGTAACAAATATCCTAAAAGCTTTTCAAGATAAGAAATTCAATATATTGTGCATACTAAAAAATTTTTGGTAAAATTCCTATACGAGTTTGGGGCAATTTTGTGCCCCTAAAACCGTACATGTATGTTACTTTTAGAAGTAATATTTCTAACTATAAGTAATTTTTCGAAGGTTTTTTTTTCATGTAACCTGGAATATTCATAGTCACATTTCGAAATGTGGGTAACTTTTCCGAGATTTTTTCATTTAGTCTCACAAGTTATTTGTTTCTAACCTGCAATTAATTCTGTAGTCAATTTTAACAAAGTAGTACAATATCGTAATAAACCTTCTCAAAAATTAGATGAAAATATTGCAGTACACCAGTATCGTAAATCATTTTTTTAAGTTAGAGTGGGCACCTATAGCCCAGGCACTTGAGCTAGGTGCTCATTGTGCCGTCACTATTAAATCTCTTACTTCAACTCGAGCAGCTTGGTGTTCTCTATAAAGCCCAGTATCTTGCTCAGTGGAAACTGCACCACGGTTCGCTTGTTCGACCTGTGTTGTATAGATGCTTTTGTAGGGAACAGTCCAGTTACCAACCCAGTAATGGTTTCATCTTCTTTCTTGCTGCGTCTGAATAGGTTATCAGAGAATCAGAGATTTGGACCTAGGTAGATAAAGAAAGTACAAAGAAATAGTGGTCGACTGAAGGTCAACTCCATACAAAGCGCTAATAGGGAATGGTGCGCTATTAGCGCTTTGTATGGAGTTGACCTTCAGTCGACCTCCATTTCTTTGTACTTTCTTTGTCTAACCAGGTCCAAATCTCCCTTTTAGCAGAGTCCTTGATAATTTCACATACAGGCTCTGGACATATGCACTGTCTTTTAGAGCCGTCTTTGGCTAGTTCGTCGGCTATTATGTATATTGCCCTTTATATCCTCATGTCCTAGCACCCAAATCAGAAACACCGTGTAGTCTCGCGCCATTGAGGGACTGTTTGCAGTCTCTAACTAGTTTTGACCAAGTTACAGAGTTCGAGACTGCCTTGATAGAAGGCTGGCTGGCAGCCATTATACTTATTTTCCTCCTCATGCAGCCCTCCTTTGCAATCATTTCTGCACAGGTTTCAAGGGCGGGTACCTCTGCCTGGAAGACGGTCGCATGCTTCCCCAGGCTTATCGATATCCTTTGATTAGGGCTCGGCCCACAAATACCAGTTCCTGTGCCCTGACTAGATTTGAATCCGTCTGTGAACCAGTCATCAAAATCAGTGATGTCACTATGTGCGTGGTCTCTGTTCCGCATGGAGATTCTCTCCTTTTCAGTGAAGATATTTCGGTGCATGCTGTCGTGTCCCGTCCAGCAATCGTGCCCGTAGTATAAGTATGCCCTTCCACCTGTGTTGGGATGCTACAAGCTGTTGGTTTTTGGTCTAAGGATCGTATTCATAGCCTCTGCTCTCACATAAAGCTCCAGCGGAGAGAGGCCCAACATGGTCTCCAAAGAAACAGTACTGCTGCCTGTTATTGCCACCAGTGTTCCCAGCAATGCCTGGCTCTGAGGCAGCGGTTTAGTACTTCAGCTGCGGAGACATTCTGTTTCTTCTCCACCAGACTACTGCCCCGTATATTATCGCTGTTCTTATCACAGCAATATATAGTCAATGGATCACCCTCGGCTTTAGTTCCCAGGTTTTACCAGCAACGCTCTTGCAGCGCCAGAATAGTTGCGTAGCCCTGGTCGTTGTTTTAACCAATGTAAGTGATTTTTCCAGCTCAGTTACGCATCGAGGATAACACCCAGATACTTTACTTCATTGGTTAATTGTAACTCCTGCCCAAATAGTCTAATGCCACCTAGGTCATTGAGCTTCCTCATGTTGGTGAAAGCAACCAACTTTGTTTTGTGGGATTAACGGGAAGTCCTGTGAAGGCACCATTCCTCACATCATTCAAAATGCCTTACTCATATGCTGCCAGCTACGCTTGGAACTTCCCCTTTAGGCCACTATACCATATCACAAGCAAGCTCTGCATCGTTTTATAGTTTGTTGTTATACATATTCTTACAGGCTTTTCTGTTACTTTTCACGGTGAAGTGCATCTCTGTTATGGCAATATGTAATACAATTTATTGTAATAGCATCCTTCAAACGTTTTTCTGGATGAAGTGCTTCTAAAGAAGCTATCCTTCCTTTGCTCTTTTTCAACAATTTTAAAACAGAAAGTAAATTTCACATAACCACATCGTAAAATGTCGATAAAATAATGCTTTCATTTATTAATTAGTACATGTTTCGCATCATTACATACTCATTTGTCTGTATTTGTCTTTCCATTGTTCTAATTTAACGTTGTGCTAATTTTGCAAATTAATGACAAGCCTGCAGTAAAATTACTAGAAACAGTTTCAGTTGTATGTATATATGCTATAAGCGTGCTTAATTAGTACACGAGTGTGAACGACGTTAAGATCATTGGCGAGCACGTTCACAAATCCAAACATCAACCAATATCACTGTTGTTACATCAACCGAAAATTATAATAATAATAATAATGATAATAACACAATGTACGTTATATTAAAGGAATTTCTACACACCTGCTGTTATCTGGTGTTCGGCTTCGAATAACTCAGACGATTTAGCAATCGCTTATATTCGAATATACCCTTGCATTGTGCATAGGCATGTTGTAGTGTAGATACATGTAATACCCGTTGTATTTGTGTAAGTTAATGGTGTCGTTGAATTGTTGCCGCATCGCTAATGGGCTAACGTTTCTTTGATGGTAAAATCGATCCCGAGCGAGGCATGAATTATTTATCCGGGCAATCGAACTCCATATACGGTGATTAGATATATATGTTATATACATATATATTGTTTGATCGGTTTATTGTCGTCGTTTGCGAGATGTAATAAAATTTAACTGCAGTTGGCGGTGAGTTTCCCGAATATCTGACGCGAATAGTATGTGTGGCAAATATTATTACAGGGGTGGCTCAAGTCGTCGCGTATATACGGCGAATCGATAACCTAATTCATCGCATTTATGTACGTACATCGAGGAATTATCTAGGTCGTGTTTTTAACCCCCTTTATGTGCGCACGTACTTCAGTAATATTAAATTATGGCACTTGAGTTGCAACCTACAGTGGAGCAAAGGCAGAAAGGAATCCAGATGTTCAAAATCAGATTCTGACGTTAATTTCTATTGTGTTTTGTCTGTGAATTGTTGGAAATTTAATAATCGACTTGTTTGTTCTATAAAAAAAAAACATGAAAATAAAAAACGTAATAGATTCAATTAAACACTGAGAAAAATGGGCTAAGTAAAGTGTTTACTTGATGAAAAATTATTTACAATAGATAAAGTTTTACTTGAAACTATTCTCGTTAATTAATACCTGCAACTAAACCCAGTTTCCTTAATGCAAGTTGTTACTGTAAATAATGCTTTTATTAACGGCTATTACACAACGTACCTCACTAATTTGTGGTAAGTAAAGTATTACTTATTATTACTGGTACTGTATCTAACTATAGCACATGGTTAGTAGAAGTAACAACAATGCTGATCGCTATTAAGCTCATGTATTTTCTTAGATAGGTAACAACTTGCCACAACTATGATTATTTGAGTTTTGCTCCCACCCCGTGATTGTTTTACTATTCCTGATTAGCTAATGCGGCGGAGTAATAAAATAGTCCCCGAGATTGCTACGCGCGCAAGCGCAGGCTAGCGTCAAGTAAGAGTTAGGGACGTGGGAAAAGGTCGTCGAAAAAGAGTGGCCAAGGAGTACGGCCACTGTAGGCCAGTTGGAACGCAAATATGTATATTAAAAATACGGGGTTGGTTAACTCAAGACCCCATCTGTATAAAGAATCCCTGCGAAAGAAGAAATACCGAGCCTATAAGCAATCGGATGTTTCAAGATTGCAGTTTTAAACCACGTGGTGGGATATTTTAATTCCCCTTCATTGTGATGATATCTGCGCCCGCTGGTGAAGTTAAAGTGTGGATGGCGTCGCTAGTGATCTGACAGTCCAAGTGCCATCTGCAGTTAGGGATACCCCGACGAAGTAGCCGTTTTCGAGGCGATCACCGGACATAACCACTACGTACGCTGGCAGAGGATCAACTCGCCGAGACAACGCCCAGTCCAAAGAACCAACAGAAACCGCAAGTTTACCGCCTAGGTATATTATTTTTTGTGTTATTAGTTGTAACTTCAAAGCCATATTCTCTTTGTCCTTTGTTTAGATTTAAATAATTTCAATAACTACATAACGTTTCAAGGGGGCCCTATTTACCTTATCTTTTATTATTGCTTTGTTTATTTGTTTAATTATTAAGGAATATATTTTATGAGTCATTACGTTGTTAATTAATTAAACTGTTTAAAAAAAACTGTTGTTAAAGTGAAACCAATATCTTTCATTGATATCAGGTAGTCACTGTGTTTATCCTATACAAAATAAAACTATTACTAATAATACTGCTTTTTATTTAAATTTATATTAAATATTCACTAAACTTCCTGGTTTTCTGCACTACCTATACTTGAATAAGAAATTTAAGGTAAGTATATTGTATATTTACAACAAACCATTACCTTCTATATATCAGGTATTTAGTGAACGTGCATTAATGATACTCCTTGCTTATCACAAGTAATCTAAATAGCTTGTATTAATTATGAAGGTGTGATAGCTGTTATAGAATAGTTCACTCACAGCAATACACCTACTACTTGACAAGGGCCAATTTTTGCTTATTGCAACTACATATATTCTTTGGCTTAACTACTTCAGTTTAATTATCCTTAGTAACTTCATAAGTTACCGGTATGAAGCAGACCGTAAGTAACTTAGATTGCTTCTTGTTAGTATCAGTGTTTAGGATCTCTTTTTTAATAGTGGCTTAAGTATCTGTGCTTTTGTCCTCTATCCAGCTGAACTTTTTACTTACGATAATAGTATTTTTATTTATGATTATTAAATTTTTATCTCAGTGAAATCTTTTTGTAAGATTACGCTCTGTGTTATTGTCTCTCAATCGAATCGTTGTTTTGCAAACTTTATATGCGTATATTGTAATAACACTTTGTAACTAAAAGATATCTTTGCAGCTATTACACAGAAAAACCAATAAAATCATGATTATTATTAATCAATTAATTGTAGAAACTTTAGGTTTTTTTTTTACATTAATTGTATTTATCATAGTTATCATGAAAAAGTGCCTTGGCGAAACGTTAGGGCAATAAACAATTTTTATCATCGAATTGAATAATTTCGCTAATGCAACAAAACAGGGAAAGGACTTTAAACATGTACGGAAAAGAGAATACAAAGAAAATAATAGCAATAAAACTTCTACCAGAGTATGTAATGTCAACATTTTCAATATGAATCATTTGTTTTGAGTTTGCAATCCGAACTAAAAAAAAGAGCATTTAATTAGAGTGATCTTTCAGATAAATTACCAGAATTACCTAAATACCTACATATGCATGCACTGCTGTGTTTCATAAGAGGAAAGCTATCAACCATATTAGATATAATTATTATTTTATGTTTGTAAGTCCAGTATAATTTGGATTAAATCGTATTAATAGTCATGGAAGTTGAATATAATTTATCGTCCGACAACTGTACGATAGCCTGGTATCCTAGGTATCTATTTTAATTGAATGGGCTAGTGACTCAATGTAATTCGTTGAAAGAAAATGTATGAAAATCCTGGGTTAGGCGGGGTTGTTGATGGAATGTCTTAGAAAAAGCTGTGTCATTTCTCATCGAAGTCTAATGAATTAAGTGGTATTCCTGTGTTACGTCTGGGGATCTTCTATGTAAATTCATGTAATTACTCTAATTATGAAAATATAACAGGAAGAAACGTGAGGATTGTTCGACATTATAAGAAATTTTAGCTGTGTCTCTAATAACTCTGGGTACTTGTTCTACATAGCGAGTGTGCATGTTGTTTGCTGTTCCGAGTCTAATCATACATCGTGAATTAACGAAGGAGGTGAATATACGAGCGAATCTGGATTGTCACTACAAGGAAATCACATTCGGGCGTTACTCTGCGTCTGTATGAACCGAAAAACGAGGTATCTGGTCATAGCATTGTTGAATGTTTGTATAAATGAATTATTGGTATAACTTTGATAATATTTTTGAGGTTATTATAATTTCGTATGAGCTTAAAATTCTGAGCTTTTATAAGTTGGCAAAACGTGATTGGTGGTTTTCTATTCTCTTATGATAGGCGGGAATTTTAAAAGTTCCTTTTGAATTAAAGAATCTAAATTATACTGGATAATTGATAATACTTGTTTGAATATTCCAAATAACTATACTCACCTTGAGTAAGAGTTCTCATACTATTTATATGTTTCTGATATAAACTTGTTAATAAATTATGTTATATGTTATTAATGATTGCACTGTTTTATTAACGAAAGTATTTAACGAAGTAAAGGCAGATCTAATTAGAAAGTTATTTATTTATTTTTCTTTTCCGTAAAAAAAACATTAGCCGGGAAAATCACAATAGTACCTTTTAGAAATAACAGCTCTTTTTTACTTAAAGAAATATATCGCTAAGAAAAAAAAGAATCCTAAAATTTTGTCAACACTAAAGTATGAGAGAAAAATGTGACTATTTCCTTAATCGAGCCACATGAATAAAACGATCCCATTACAGACTATTAAAACGAGTCGTAAATTATTGCCCGGTCTCCGGGTAGCGTTGAAAGGTTTATGCGAACGGAACGGGACATCGGGGAACCGCGCGCGGCTTTCGAAAGCCAACCGTTGAGGGAATCGAGAATCTCCAACACACGCACACGATTATTACTAGTTATTATATGCGTAGACCCACCGTTCCGTATTAATTAGGGAGATTTACTGATATTGTCCGTCGGCCGTGATTAAGAGATTTACGTCCGACAGCTATTTTATTAATTAAAATCGTCGAGTAAACAATATTTCATGCGGTTGATATACCTATATGAGGGATAAATATGTGTAATCTGTCTACCGTATTAGGTAACCCAGTGACAGTTTTACGGAGGCTCTATTTACGAGGCATCTCTATGGAAGATTTAATATTACCGGGTCTATTTTATTTCATTGATGCGGGACATCAGAAATGTTAGCTTTTGTATATAATTTTAAAGCGTAGGATACTGTAAATTAACTGTGTAAGACAACATTCCTTAAACACTTCATAAATTACAATAACAAAGAATAAAGATAGTCGTAATTTAAATATATGTATGTATACATATACCGTGAGCATACTATGTATGTTTGTAAGTATAATAGATAAAAAATGAGAAAAATATGCGGCATAGTCCAGAAGACTAGTTATACAGAGTATAACAGCGCACAGAAAAAAAGTTAGATATTAACCTATTTATTTTAAATATTATAATAATAATAATAATAGTGCATTTATTATAAGACACTTAAATAGTGTATATAACAGAGTCAGAAAAAAAACAATGAAAAGGAAAGAAATCCATCACCGCTTAGCACTAATAAGTAATAGAAAAAATACAAATTCCAGCAAAAGAAATAAAATAAAATAAGGGTGGCAATAATGAACAAAATAGGTTACATTCTAATAAACTAAAGTTGATTCTAAGCGAAAACAAATTAGAAAAAAATATTCTATTGCTATTAAACAAATAAAAAAGAAATAGCAAAAGAAATATAAACTTAAATTAAAGACTAAACTAATACATTCTATTAATTTAAAATTCAATTTAAAAAAAAAGCGAGTGACCACACTACAAGACAAAAAAATATAAATATATATCGGCAAAAAAGAAATTAAAATTCATTAAGGGAATAAAATATATTTTTCTAAAAGAAGGATTTTAAACTCTTTCTAAAACATCAACAGACTACTTTCCCTTATTGAGCGCTGGTAATTTATTAAAAAAGCTATACCGAGATTATACGCTCCAGAGTGTGTATGGACATGGTGTACTGAGGGTGCCCGTAGATTTTGTCTGTTCCTGGTATTATACTGGTGAAAGTCAGCATTTGTCGGAATATTTTTTAATATCGTTATATAGCTACTGGATTCTAAAATATATATACATGGTAAGGGTAGGATTCTGTATCTTTGAAATAAAGGTCTGCACGGTTATTGTAGCGTACACCAGCTATGCATCTTACACAAGATATTTTGCGCCAGGAAGACTTGCTGCATGGTAGAACAGGACCTCACAGTAATATAACCATATTGTAACCCGTGAAATGAATTTCTGGGTAATACAGGGAGAGTAAGGTCGCAACAGGTAATTGTGAACGTAGGCACCTAAAAGCATAACTCTTAGCATGTAATTTTTTTTATTAGGTCACAGCAATGTTTTTCCACAAAAGAGTTGATCTAGATTTACTCCCAGAATTTAGTGTACCGCATGTTGCTAAAGTATTGTCAGCTATCTAACATTAATGCTATAGGGTTTCTTCTGTCGGGCATGAAACAACATATATTTATGTTTGTCCAAGCTCAACGCAAGCTTGTTTTGGTGAGAATCACTCATGGAGAACGTTGACTACTCTATTAACAGATAATTCAGTTGTTGTCGGTGTCCGCGTCTGGTGCTACTAGTTGTCTATATCTCAGCGTACATAGTTAAATAAATGTCAGCAAGAAAACAAAGCAATATCATTATAATAATAGTTAAACAGAGTAGAGCCCAAAACAGAACCCTGTATTACACCGCTGGAACAGGAAGCCATTCTGGAGTGGTAAAGCAGTATTGACACCATTAGACGACTTAAAACTCATTTTGACAAATTGTGTTCTACCCTGAACAATATGAAGCAAAACCATCTGCTGCTTTGCCTAATTCGTACCAAGCTAACTTTTCGATTAGGCGATCGTGTTGGACGCAGTCGAAAGCTTTTTGGAGGTCACAAAAAATACCTACAGGCACCCTACGTGTTTCGATGATGTTAAGAATTTGACTGTAAAACTCAATAAGGGCGGTTGATGTTGATTTATGTTTCCTAAAACCGTGTTGGCTTTTAGTAATAATTTCAAATTTATCTGAATATGAATTCAGTCTCTCAAGCATGCGTATTCTAAAATTTTTATATAGTTGAAGTAAGTGCTACTGCCTATAATTTCAGTCAACTTTTTTATCACCTTTTTTTGTGTCCTTGGTACAATTACAGATTTTTTTTAAGACATTTGGAAAATATACGGTTGTGAAAGACAAATTAATTAAATAGACCAGCACTTCGGTCAAGTAATGCCCGAATTCTTTAATGATATTAAAACTGTGTTGTGAGCAATTTAGAGTTACAGATAATTTCTATTTCTAAATCCACAATCAACTTTTTGTGCATTCTTCAATCAACAAAGATAACACAAGTAGTGTTCTAAACTCATTTCTTAACTACTATCATAGGGGTTTAATAAAAATGATAAAAAGAGACGCAATTCTTTTAAACGCATAAAAATACGCAGGATAAAATCTAATGAAAGACTTGCTGGGAGTAGAATTCTGAATCTGCCTGTACAATGTAAGTATGTTTTTTCAGGAACAAATAATCAACTAGAGTGTTTGCTGTCCAATTTATGATGATTAAATAATATTAGTTTTACTAATTCTTTCTTATTGATTTTCTTTGTATCTTATTATTAATACTATAATAATGCATACTTACACCAAGGCTTACACCGTATAATAGAAATATGAAATATCATATTAGAAATAGTCCGTAAACGCAAAAAACAAAAAAAATAAAAAAACAAAACAATTAAACTGCAAACTTAAGTAATATACCGTACCAGTCACATTTTTGATTTGGTCACAGTATACTACTGTGATTTGACCAACTAATAAACATCTCAACACAAATACTCCTTAGAAAGGTAGTAGCTAAACCTAAAGAAACGTAAGCATGACGCGTGATGATGACGCCTGTGGCGGCCTGTGTTCCAAGATGTCCGGCTAACTGTTGATGGTGCGCGGTGATGATGTGCGTACGGTTTATTGGCAGTCTATCAAGTCTGTGGATCTTGGTAGACTGACGTCCTTCTTAACATTCGTGGAAATCAGAATATTGCAATTATAGTTAATTAGTTAATTAATTATTAATTCCATTCATGAAGTGAGTGTTCGAGTATTATAAACTACCTAACTTTAATTTAATCTAGGTGGCTGGTATTTTGACATATATCTTATCAATGTATCGTTCAGAAGAGGCTGTTAAGGGTTTTTTGTTAACATGTCTTTAAAATTCAATCTAAGCGTATAGAATGGTGGGGGCACTATCGATAGTGAATATCGATAACTATCGATAGTTTTGACTATCGATAACTATCGATAGTTTCGACTATCGATAGTAGACTATCGATAACTGTTGATAGTTGAAAATATCGATAATGTTAACCAATATTATATTTCTATATAGTTTACAACGCAGAGAGGTGCTCAAATTCAGTGTAAAAACGATAAGTATCATTTTAATGTGCTATTTATTTTTCCCTTTCTGAGCAGCTTAAAGATTTATTTATGTATTGTCTTGTTAGTTAGAAACGTTTGTGTTATCAATCATCAACTATTCATTGAGTGGAATTAATTCTTTCTTTTGTAATATCTATAGTAGCTGGTATTGATGAAACCATGAAATACTAGTTTCAGAGTTCTTATTAGTCTGGAATAAAAAAAAAACGCAAATAGTAAATAACAAGGAACAAAACAAAATGTATTTCTGAGGACATATTAGTTGAGTAAAGTGGTGGGCATTATCGATGGCGACTATCGATAGTCAACTATCGATAGTTATCGATAGTCAACTATCGGTAGTTATTGATAGTCAACTATCGATAGTCGACTATCGATAACTATCGATAGTTGGTCCGACTATCGATAGTTGAAAATACCGATAGTGCCCACCACTAGTATAGAATAATTATAGAATTATTATAAAATCACAATAATTAAGTTTTTTTGGTTATCTGTACAAATGACATTTTGCCCATTAGTCTTTCTACTTTATTTATATCATTTTGAACTACTCATAAAATTGATTGAGCCGTAAACAAAGTCTTTGGATTTTAACTGAAGAAATTCGGAATTTTATATACAACTCATTGTTCTATAAAAATAACTAACTATTACACAACAACTGTGGTTTGGAGAACCCTTACTGTGCGTACTAACACGTAGCATCAAAATTCAATACATAACGTAAATTATAAGAAACATGCCCCAATTTGTTATTTTATTATTTATTTAAAATTGAATTTATTATCAAAATTTGATTGCATCTCCCTCTACTAAATAGAAGCTAACTATAAACAGTTACACCAATTCTAAGTAACTTTCGTTTTAGATTTAATAAACTCGACAACATAAAATTGACCTTTTAACAAATTCACGCTATATGCTGTAGATGTAGACCTATGTACAGTACATCGTTTAACGTCTTGGGAGATTTTAAATTGCACGCGTTAGCCTACGCGGTGACTTTTCGAGAAAGGAGGACCGCGCCACGGTAATTACAGGCGCGTGTGAATCGGCGTTCGTGTTCGACCGTCGACAGCTGTCACCCGGACAATAAAACTCTTATAAATAATTCCCGACCGACGGGTTTTCTGCCTCTCGGACATTTTAATACTGAATGTTAGAAACACGAAACACGGCCATTGGCGGTCGGTCGTTCGTTCGGTGCCCCACGAACAAAACCATCATCGACTGGGGCACTTCTATGGCCTTTTATATGCATGCACTGGGGAACCACGCACAGTCAAGTCGTTTCGATTAAACTCGTTTGCCTGGTGTTAAGTTGATCGACACACTCGGGGAATTATTTTATAACGTTGTGATGATAGAAGGGACATAATGAAATACAATCATATTTGTGTACATTCATTGTGGTAAAAAAGGGAACGAAAGAATTCTATAAGCTTCCAACTCCCACTATCCTTTAAAAATATTACCAAAATTAAGAAAATAATTGATTTAAAAACGTTTCGTTTTATTTTGCTATCGTCCTACTTACAGAATAGAATCAGTTATGTGTATTTTAATGATTATAGTTCTTATGAATTTACTTTGACATCCGGCGTACCCCAGGGCGCTAATTTGGGTCCCTTGCTTTTCATAGCTTACATTAATGATTTACAAATTTCTTCAATATTATTTAACCGATTTTGATTATTCTTTTTATTTTTTCCTTTTTTTGGGCATTCCGGTTTTTTCTTATTAATTATATACTGTTTTTACGTTTCGGAATTTTGTTTTATTCCTTTTTCATTATTAAAAAGGAATAAAACAAAATTCCGAAGCGTAAAAACAGTATATAATTAATTAGAAAAAACCGGAATACCCAAAAAAAGGAAAAATAAAAGATAATGATTTAACTTTAACATGCTGCAAATGTCCGGTATTAGCGTATGCGGATGATATAAAATGATAGGGTGATTGATCTCCCAAGATATTGATTATTTACAGCAGAATTTGGATGCTTTGTCTGGATGGTGCACCGCCAACTCGCTGAGATCAATGTGAGCAAATGCTGTACAGCGTCATATTCAGAAACCCATAATGTGGCATCAAAATTCACTGTATATGATTGGTGATGAATATGTTGAAAAGTGTACAACCTTCAAAGATCTAGGTGTATAGTTTGACTCTTGCCTCACCTTTGTACCACACATTCAGTATATATGTTCAAAAGCAATGAAGAACTTAGGCTTTGTAATGCAATCGGAAAAGCATTTCAATGATTGTAGCACTATGAAGGCATTATTCTTTGCTTTTGTTGTTAGCTCGTGGGAATCTCCTGTATGGTCACCTGATTATTTGTGCCATGAACTTGCTATTGAACGGATACAGCGAAAAATTTTAAAGTTTTTGTCTTTTAAAATTGATGATACTTACCCTCCAAGAGACATTGATTATAATACCCTTCTTGAAAGGCGTAGTTTGCGATCCTTGGCTGATCGCCGCAAAGATCATGCAGCCAACTTTATTTACAAACTTATTCATGGTTTAATTGATTCCCCTTACCTTTTAACCTATATAAACTTCCATATTTCTCGTCTATCAGCACGCTTTCCTACTACTTTTGTCCTACCATCGGCTACTACAAATATGTATAGAAATGCACCTGTGCATAGTATGTTAAGAATTGCTAATTCACATTTTGCGGACATTTTTCGTTAGTTGTTTTTTTTTTTGAAGTTCTACTTCTTTATATTAATCATATTAACGTTTGCAATATGTAATTGATTTGGTTTTGTACTTTTTTTTAGCAATGGTGCTAATGTTCCTTTTTATCTTATATTACGTGTTGTAACCAATTTTGTTTATATTTACCTTGTAATTGTTTATCGTTGGCTAATAAAGATTATTATTATTATTATTTAGAAGCGCCATTGAATTTTAAAAAAGTAAGATATAACATACTCTAGCGCTAAACTAATTAATTTTCAAGATATCTTTAATTTTCTAAAATTTCTGTGGGAGAAATGAGATTGTAATTTAATTACCACTAAGAATAAGTGAACCAAATTTTGAAATATCTAAGTATATATGTAATGTATATGTGTACTTCATTGAATTCCTATTAACAAGTGCTTTGATTTTTGTTAGGCATACCCTATGTCTATCTCTTCTACTTTTCGAGTTATTACAGTTTTGATTAATTTTTCATTGTTACAGTCATATTTGTAATCTTAGTAGGCGACGATTTAAATATTTAATATAAAAATGACAAAAATAAATAATAAACAAATCAACAAAAGTAAACAACAATAAACCTCGCCAAATAGTACATAAAAAAAATAGCTAGAACACCAGATTTTCGATATAACCGCCATTTTATCTAACACACATTTGTACTCTGTGACCAAAAAGACGTATTTACATTCAGCAGAATTTCTTCACGGACACTGGAAAATGCGTTTCTAATCCTAATCTGCATATCATTTGCAGTTGTTGGAGGCTCTCGATAAACAAACTCCTTGACATAACCCCACAGAAAAAAAAAATCAAGCTTAGTCAAATCTGGTGACCTTGCTGGTCACGTAACTGGACCACCTTTTCCAATCCATTAACCAAAATAGTGTTCATTTAAATAATTAATTACATTTTGCGCTGAATGAACTGTTGCTTCCTCATGTTGGAAACACATTTGCCCTCTTATATCTAGAGGTAGATCATCCAACAACTATCTAAATTCATTGTCAAGAAAGTGCAAATAACGAGCTCCTGTAAGGTTACCATCACCAAAAAGTGTGTCCTTAAAAGTTTAAACTTAACCCATGGATTTAGCTGACTTAAGAAGACGAATAACGCTTGCGAGTAGATTGGTCATGTCTGAGATGTTCAATAACGTTAGAAGAAATTTCTATTTAAGATTAGGATGTTGACGTACGCGGTGACCATTTTGAACATCTCCTACATTGATATTAATGTTTTTTTGTCTTTGTTTACAATATCAAGAAATAAGCAGATTACTTATTAGTTTTCGAGAGTGTTGTAGCGAATTTCTGTAATCAAATAATTTTCTTTCTTTATGTAATTTTTTTGCAAAAAAAGTAAAAACACTTAATATTTCCTAAACAGTTGAAGTATGTATTGTGTGTAATGTATTACATTTACAATGCGTAAAACGTTAACTGATAATTGCATTATCTCGCATCAAGACTCGATTAACACTGATACTAGATGCTAGATACACGCATCGGAGGAAGTGATTTTATTGCCTTGAAGATATACTATGGCTAAATGTTCTGCATCTATCTATACAGAGTGTATCAAATAAAAAAGTAAATTTTGCTTGGGTGTTAACTACTCGACATATAAAGCACAAAACCCACCGAAACCGGATTTCATCATTAAAGGATAAAAAAAAAGTAAAATTCAGAGCCAAAAATTCTTTAGTCCGGACCTGATGCAAGGAAACGTCATGTTAAGCACCCGCTAAACGTGGTATTATGTATAAATACATTGCACTCATTTAGTATTATTCTTAATGGTATGCCGTAAGTTCATTTAACGTCATTCTGAATAAATAAAGCCCCTTGTAAAAATAGCAAAACTGAGGCATTTTAAATTTCTTCTTTTTATAAATAACATTCCTTTTTTGTTAAGAGCATTCTACGTAAGTCTAAAAGTATTTATTTTATATCTGATAAGACGTTTCGAGTTTCACCGGCATATGCGACTTCAGTAGTTACAAAAAACGTAAATATTTTTCTTTCACTTTGTCGAATCGAGAGTTAGTTGTTAATAAACGGTACCACATGATTCTGAGTTATTTCTTTTGAATTTATTTAATCATATAATGCAGAATGAATTGAATCGAATTACACAGAAATAAATGTAGATACAGAAACTTTGCAAACACGCCTTTTTACTATGATATCGTGTGAAAACGAATTTATGCATTCCCGCGCTTTTGCCGATACATCAAGCTTCGATTTTCTTTATATGAAATCATGATGGTCCTGAAAGGGATCGTTTTTTCAAGACGGGAAGAATTTAAATAAAATGTTCGAAGTAGCTTGCACTCCAAGCGGCAATCCACACAAAACTAACAGCGGTAATGGTTGAATGATAGTTGTATGTGGGGGTATACTCGGGACAGCATTTAGGTTGGGCACAGGTGCGACTCTAGCCTACGGCATTTATAAATTTTTTTTCTCGTTAATACTTACAGATAGACCCCCTGTGCATTAAGACTTTTTGATTGTATGTGATTACAGCTGCTACATATTATTATATTTACCTCTATATCGGATACACCCTGTATATATATTTTTTGTTTTAGCTTTATGAAAAGAAGTTTTCTCTGTAAAAAAATTCTACATTAGATCTTTAAGACTCTCACAAAATATTTGAAAATCCCCTATACCATCGAAAAAATATTTTAATATTTTATAATTAATGTGAATCGAGTATTTTTAAAATTATTTTCTTTGTGAGTAAAACTAATATCGTAGTGCTTGCCCCACTCCATTTGGTACGACCTTAGTCAGTTATGAACACCACAATTATTTGTATAACGATCGACAGAGCAATTTTTGACGGGTTTCAAATTAATTCCGATCCCCAAAATTGTCCAACCGTTACCTCCCCTCAACTGTTCTCGCATCGGAGGAACGGGCGATCCTTATCATACTCCTGCCTGATTGTTCGCCAGCGGTTAGCGAGGTAACCAGCAGACGCTAGCAACAGTAATTAGGGCGATGATTTGTTAACTGCCGTGCGTGATAAGTGCTTCCACCGGCCGTTTTCCCCATTCAAATTTATGCTAATACGCGTTACCGGGGTGTGCGTGCGCCAACCAAGCCATACCGCGTACCTACGTATTGTGCGTCAGAGTGAGTGAGTTTCTAACTAGCGTTGTCCGCCCTGATGGGGTAATCTCTGAGCCCGGCGAATAATTAATACTCATCTGTAATTGCTTTCGTATTCTCACACGATCCTTAACTAGTGTAGTATTGCGGGTAATGGGGCGATTAAGCAAACACCTTGTTGTTGTTGGAACAGGGCCAAAAACGTATGTGCTGAAACAGGCTGTTTCGTAAAGAGGCGTATGAAGTTTCAAATTTGATAAGAGTCAAAGCAAAACAAGCTAAGATTGTTTAAGAGAACAATAAAGCAATACATTAGATAAATCGACACAAAATAACGGTGACTAATTCGAATGAAAACAAATTCGGTAACGCTAAAGGCTTGTTCTGACTAGCAAACAATTTGCGCAACATTTGCGGCAAGTATTTGCAGCTCTGTTCACACTTGTGCAAAAAAATAAATGCAAATTGTTACTGCAAGTGGATCGCACGAATTATGCAATTTCCTGTGGCCCTACTTGCTGCAAAATATTGCGTAGCTATTCACATTGACACATGCAAGGAAAATATAGGTAAGAGAATTGATACTTCAAAGAAACGAATTGGGTTTCCATAATAAACTTCTACAAGAACTGAGAAATGAAGATGCCCGCAGTTTTGTAAATTTCATGAGAATCATAGCGGAAGATGTCCGCGATGAGTTCAGAGATTATTTTTTATTTACCGAAGGAGAAGTTTGCTGACAATACCAACACATTTAATTTATTTATTTACTACTTGTTTACACCACAACTTATCAGATTGTTTTATAGTTGGCGAGCATTCTAGTTTGTAGAAATAAATTTTTAATAATTCCAAAAAATTCCAATTTACTTCCATAAACTATCACTAGTTCTCTGTCCACTTTTTTTTTCTTTTTAATACGTACTCACTTCCTGTAGAATTGTTGGCGTAGATTATGGATTTTTTTTTAGTATTTCATTTTCACAAATATTTAGCTCTTTTGATATCGTTTCAATTAATGCTTTGTTTCCAATTGCGATTTTTTGTAATCCACTTTGAATCTCCAATAATACGGGATTGGATTCATAATTGCCATTAATTTTTGGGTAACTCTTTTGTCCACGCAAATTTGCCATTTCGTGCAAACACTCTCTTGCGGACTGACACGTGCAATCGACCGTCGCAAGCATGCAAACAGTTACGAGCAATCAAAGTTATCTGTTCACACCTACGCAGATTATATTGCTGCATAACTTGCACAACATAATCTTTTTGCTGCATATGTTTTTTGTGAGCAGTTCACACTTTGTAAAAATGGTTTCATGCAATCAATTTGCAACAAAATGTTTGCTAGTCAGAACATAGCTTAAACGAATACGCATACGTGATGTAAGTTAAGCGACATTGTTATAAAACAACACCTCCACATACGCCTCATAGGATCCAACCTCTTGATTCTCATATTCTATGAACCACTTAAGGGTTTTTTTCATGGAGAATGCGACCTATTTCTATTACAAAACGAAAGAATTACTTCAAACGAATTGGCTGAAATATTTTACAAAGCTTACAAAAAGATGGCTACCACCATTCCACCATTTATCGATAAATTAAAATGATACATGAAAAACCATCCTTAAACTCAATGCTCCACTCAAGGGTACTACATAGGGCTACCTACTCTAATTATCTCATTGTCCCTAATATTGTCATTGATCCTTATTCTAATTAACGGTACTGGTTAATTACTATTGCGGAACTAGTGACGGTGGTATTGATAATATTGCGCCCGTGGAGCAACTTTGTAGATCTCAGTATTCACCTACATTAAAAGAAACTAAAAAGGTGGCTACCATGAAAAAAGTCGAATCCGGCGTCCGCACTGCTGGAATTTGGCCTTTGGATTCTGATCACCTCGGACAAACGAATTTTGCGGCTGCCAAATAATATTCATAAATGATGGAAGGTCATAAAGTATCAGAGTCTGAATCTGAGAGTCTCAAACAAAAGAAAGTCTAAAAGGCTTTAACAATGGTAATAAACTAGACACTCCACACGAAATAGATTATGAAAATGCTGTTCCATCCACTCGCTCTTCTTCTGTGGAATCCGATTATGTAGCAGTCCAGATCGTATCACTTTTTCCTACCCCAACATCTAGATTAGATTAGATTCGGATTGGGGTTGCCTATGGACCAGTTTCACAGCAACCTTTTCAGATCTATTGTGATCCTCTTTTTCCGAGAGGAAGACGCTCTCTAATTTTACCCTATTATTAAGCTTATCATCTTTGAAAGCGGCTTCTTTGTGTAGCTGCTGGCTGTGGGGTTCTCCATGCTCATTACTGGAAACCTTGCCCTCGCCAGGCCTTCACATTGGCACATCCCATGAACTGGTGCCCTCTTGACAGTATCTGCAGTTACATCACTGCCGGCCTATGTGTAAGTATACACATGTAATCTAACAATGATCACAGCAGCCTATTATCATTTTGACAGTCTTGGACATGGGAAAGCGCAAGTCATGAGCGTGCCAAAATTGACCCAGGTTACTATTGGTGCTAGAACTTCATCCAAGGAAGAAAAAGATGTTCTGTATGCTCTATAAAGATGATGTAAAAACATCGTTTTTGTGGTCTCTGCGGTATACCCGTCTATAAAAACCATCGAAATAATTTATATTTGTCCTGTGGTGGTAAAAAAATCTAAAATAAAATAAGTATTTTCAATGTATTTTTGGGATATTCTGATGTCAGATTACCTTTTTTAATGAATTTGAAAAAAAAAAGAATCAAATAAAGCGAAAATAACGCGTAGAAGTACTATTTTGTTTCTACTATTTTGCTTTTTTTCGAGAAGTAATAATAATAATAATAATAATAATATACTTTATTGTCCAACGGGTTCTCCAATAACAGGACAAAAATAATAAAAGTGTACACATACATATATATAAACATAACACTCCAGAAAGAAAAGAAACGCATTAAATATGAATTAAATATTAATGGTATTCATTAACTCTATTAAAAAATATATCACTGTAATGTAAATTGGCGGCCCGACACATCGTGGATAAAGGTGATCCGTGCAACACATTTGTCTTACAAAGAGGTAGAAGAAAAGTTGACGAGGAACGCGAACAGGATCTTGGAATGGCAAAAGAAATACAGGACAGAAGGTATGGGCAATCAATCCAACCGTTGACTAATTTCCAAATAAACTTGGCTCCAAGAACTTCACGCCGGTGACTCAGAGATACAAAATTGTGGTCTAACAGCAAAGAGCAATAATCAATTCCACGTTCAGGATATATACCAGTCGTTTTGAATGAAAGAAATTTTAAAAAGCGACGTTGTAACTTCTCAACAGATAATTGCTGATAAATATACTGCGGAGACCAAACTTGAGACCCATATTCAAGTTTACTAACAACGTAGGTGAAATAAAGTAATTTTAAAACAGGTAGGTTATCGAAGTATTTACAAGAACGCATGACAAAACCTAAGGTTTTGGCTGCCGACGCATAGAGCTGAGTGATGTGGTAGGAAAAGTTAAAGCGCTTATCAAAATACACTCCCAGATCTTTAATAGTATCCACCTTGTTCCAGTTTTCACCACTGATAAAATAAACGGATGGAATGTTGTTGCAATCAGCCTTACGGGTGTATGATACATGAAAGCATTTACTAATGTTTATTTTCAGTTTTGAGGACGAACACCATTCAGTGATATAATCTAAATTATGTTGCAAGTGTGTAACATCATCCCAAGTTTTAATGGTAGAATAAATTGTTAAATCATCTGCATAAACAAGAACAGAACATGATAGTAGGGACAGCAAATCATTTATATAAAAAATAAATAAAAGTGGACCCAAGTTAGATCCTTGGGAAACACCAGAGACAGGTGAGAAACTACGAGACTCAAAACCGTTATAGTGGACATAACTGTCTCTGCAGTTGAGATAAGACTGCAGCAGACAGAGAAGTGCTGAACTGAATCCGTAAGAAGAAAGTTTGTTGCAACAATATTCCATGATCGATAGTATCAAATGCGTTGCTTTAAGTCCGTATAATAACGTCGGCTTGTCCCCGAAGCATCCAACTGGCCGCATATAAACTGAGATATAGAACCAGGTTCGTAATAGTTTGAACGACCACGTACAAAAACCATGTTTGATAAGGAGATATAAGCGATTTGGTGTTATGATAATGCATGAGAAAATAACATTTTCACAATATCTTCGCAAAATTAGAAAGGATCGAGATCGGCCTATAGTTGTCCACTGAATCCTTTTCACCTTTTTTTGTAAATTGGACTAATTCTCGCTCTTTTCCACTCATCCGGAAAAACAGAAGTTCTGATGAAAAAATTATTATATAAGCAAGTGGCTTAACTAACGCAATATGGTTCATGAATATTAACGTTGGGAATTTAAGTCATTGTCGGAACTAAAAATCTGCGGAAAGGAGGCCATAATCTTAAGCAACTCGTGCTTCCAGTAACAGAATTCAAAACAAAAACGGTGTTTTGAAAAGATTGACAGTTGTCAGCAATGAACGGTGAACTAGCATGAATAGACCCGAGAAAACTTAGTCGCAAAAGCAATCAAATTATAAAGCTGAGGGGTGGTCAGTTCAGCACCATTATACCACTATAAATGCAACAAACACTGATGCCGTATTTTTTTCGGCTAGGTTTGTTTAAATTTTCATTGAGGTATTTTTTTTTCGTTAATATCGAGTTTTTTCAAAATTTACGGCATATAAATTGGTATAAACAATTTTGTTTATTGTGAATCACTGAAAAACTATTGGGATATAAACTAGAATCTCAAATGAGTATTCTAAATTTTTTTCAAATTTTTTGAACGCAATTTTCTTGGAGAAAAAATCAACAGGCCATTAACAACCCAGGTTACGGGCCGCGATTATAAAATTCACCTTGACTAACCCCGGACGGAAGGGTTTAATATACATACTGAATCATTTGTTTATTCGAATCACCCACCGCTAATTACAGCCATAACCGCAGGTAACAAAGTTAGCCTGCCATAATTATCGCTGCAATTTCCAAATATTCCTTTTGAATGTTTGTTGTTGCATTATCATTACTTCTAGTTATTCCATCCTGTTTAAACCTTAACATTCCCATAACCCACATAATTTGTATAAACATGCTAGTAGTATATACGCAAACACATTCTATCCTAAAACCGCAGAAACAAAAAGCCCTTCACACTACACACACGAATCGAATTAGCTCATATCCGCCTGTATAGCTACAGCGGTTCCTCTCTATCACATCGGGCGCACTAAACACATTTAACGGTCGGAAAAACAATCTGTTGGTCGCACCAAATGTTCCGTGGCAAATAGGATTTTATAACCGACATCAACGCCACACGTCGTATGCTGCGCAATGTGTGCCCCTGTCCTATATAAATGAGGGTGTACGTTCGTAAATATAACACGTGAACTTGTCGCGACACGACGACGAAAAGAATAAGAAAACAATAAGCGCTGTAGAAGAAAAAAAAAAATAACGGACACGTGAGACGCAATAAAAATAACTGTTTCATTCACAGACTCTCTAGACGCTACACACGTATATATGTATATAAGTGTAGATGTAAATACGCTTCCAGGGGATTCCGGGCTAATGAATGATTTGTTTTCTTTGGCAACGGAGGGGAAAGATCGCTAAATTTGTGAGCGGCCGCGCTGCGAAGGATGCGGTTGTGCGTTGTTTTTTGGGAATGTTTTTCTTTAATTTATCGCTACGCAGCGCACACTCCGTGTTGAAACTTTCTGTCGCTTAATTCTTCTGGACTTTCGATTACGGAATAATTTTAGATCGGGAAGAACTAAATGGAATCTGTTTTTAGGTTGTAAATGCAACGGCTATATGCCACACCATATAATTCACTATGACGAAACGTTTTTCGCACAAGTGGCAAGTAATTAATTAATGTTTTTATTGAAGTACTAATAGTAATGGTTTCTTTATCCAACAGCATGAGTTATTATTATTAGCGGCTGAACGGACTAATAGCTACGTATTTGTTTTTGTAAGATCTTAAATTTTTCTCTACGATGTTTCGGCCGCACAATAGTCATAATAGATACACAGATATTAGCTTATTCAGCCCCTAATTTTCTTTTGAATTGCCAAGTTGTGTATCCATATTTGGAAAGTAAAATATTTACAACAGTAAGTAATAAATACATCTTGCTATGCAAAATGTAAACGCGATTGCACTATCTAATTAGTTATTTTTTTTTTATTATTAACGTATTTAAATTTTAATATCAAAACATGTAAGTAACCTATATTGAAGGTTGTTACTATTATTTCGAAAAAGTCCAAATTTTGCAGGAAAAGATCTTTGCAGATACTTACCTCTTTGAATGATGATAAAGATATACTTTATTTATGAAAACTAAATTATTACAAATCATCCCAACCCCGTGTTCCACCTAAAAAACGTACTACACGAGTCTACCTATTCCAAGTACTATATGGGTTCCATCACAATTAAAATGATCCTACTCTAACTAAACAGTTTCCCTATGATTCTTAATAACAAAAATATAATACAGTAGCCTCGCGACCATATGAATACTACTTTCGAGAAATGATAAAATATGTGAAATGTGATTAGTTTACATACTCGCGAGTCTATGTGAACTAATCACATAAAGATACAGAAAATATAGTAATAAAAATTTACATAAATGACACTGACAATTTCACTAATTTCCATTCTTCAATTATTCGTACACCGTTACTGTCTACACCTTTTCCGTCCAGGTCGATAAGTTGCATCATGCTTTGTTCCTCGTGCCAATTTTCTTGTTTGCCATTGGTTAATGTTCCAAAAGGTTACAACAGAACTAAACTTTTTCGGATCAGACGAAATATCCATGGATGACGCCATAAAAGCTAAAATGTTTAGTTCCTGCCCACACAAATTGCATTTTGAAGCTCTTAAAGTTAAACTTACTTTCCTTATGCATTCAAACACTCAATTTAGTCATTCTAAATGTTGTTCAAAACTGGAACTAACCACCATATCATCCAAATAAATGACTACTTCTTTCCATTTTAAATACTGTATCTGCTAGCCGTTAAAATATGCTAGGAACGTTGTACAATCCAAAAGACAATCGAGTTCATACAAATCATCAGATGGTATAAAAGCTGTTTTATGTTTATCTAATTTTTTAATTGCATATTGCCAGTAACCACTATTAGACCTCTTTCAGACGAGGCGATTAGTTGATTCTACTAGTTGAACGGACGGTTATCAAGGAGCATACTGACGTATGTACGTATGTATGTATGTAGATAGAAGGGTGGTGTTACACTGCGACCTAAAAGATCTATTGTGTCCCCTATTCTTGCTGCTTTACAGCTGGCCTTGCAATCCTATTCCTTTTAAAAAATGTAGGATGTCAGAGGGCCCCAGTCTAGGTAAGTCTCTCTCTTCGATTTCACATGCTCCTAGGTGCAATGCCCTCGAGTTGCACAGTGCTACGCAGTTTGAGAGGAGGTGGATGGGTGTTTCATCCTGTTCCCCACAAAATCTACATTTAGATTCCTTTTCCAATCCAAACTTACTCAGGTGTCCTTTCAGTCTACAGTGGCCTGAAAGTATTCCTGTTAATATGCGAACATTGTTCTTACTCATGTTGATGCATTCTATAAACCTCTTCTGGTTATAAGTTCCCAGAAAAATTTTACTTTACCTCATTCCCTGGAGATTTTCTCAGTAACTGGATTTTCTCTGCTCCATTTCTGTTTTTAGTTTTTTCAGTATTGTACTACTACTTAACCCGCAAAAGGGTTCAGGCCCTACAAAAGGCATTCCAGCCCCTTTTTTTTGGCAGAGGTTATTCCGTTATTTAGTCGTTTCCTCTCCACTCCTGTGTGACCCGGAACCCACAGGTAGGTTACTTTATTTCTTTTGCTTAGCTCATTTAATTTCCCTAGGCATTCCCAGACCATTTTGGAACTGATTTCATATGAACTCAGCGCCTTGATGGCGAGCATACTGATATGAACCCTTTCATACGGAGTCAACTTGTTCGTTTCGGCGGTTTCAATAGGTCTTCAATAACAATCAACTAGTTGAGAGTAAACCAAGCAACTTAGTTGAATCAACTAAACCGCCTCATCTGAATCAAGCCTTAAGGTCGAGGATAGTAAAGTCACTATTACCTTCTAAGAGATTTAAAATATCTATATCAATGGTAAAGGATAAGAATATTTAGTAGTGATTTTATTTAACTTACGATAATCAACGCAAAAACAAAAGGTATGTTGTGTGTTTTTTTTTTTTTACTAAAACTACTGAGGATGCATATTTACTAAGAGAGGGCTCCGTTGGTCGCGCGCATTCTGTGTCTTCATCTGCTGAGTTTTTAAGTTATTTCTATAAATAAATAAATGATACCACAGAAAACAAGGCTTCGATTATTCCTTATTTACATTTTATATAACCTATAATGTTGGAACTTTGGCATTATTCCAAAATACAATTTTCGGGTATTGCAAATATTTAATACATTGGGTGATATGCATAAAACGTAGTAGATGCTAATGCCGCAAGTGTGTACAACATTTCTGAAATTTGTACTACACTAACAAAGCATTTACTAGTCTCTGAAGCATATGCTACTATGCGCGTGTTACACAGAAGAAGGTACCACGCTTTAGAACTATCTAGTAGTTTAGTAGTATTTACTCCAGTTTAAGTGAAGTGTTTGGGAATCTTCGGCCAGTGCAAATGAATTAATTCAACAGAGAAAATGCAGAGTGGCGTGTGCTACTCTACGAAGTAGATACTTTTTGGTGAAGCAATAGTATCTAATAAGTTTTATGCATTCCGCCCATTGTGTAAAATTTGTAACTGTAACAAATTTTTACTCAACATCAAAGTGTTTTCTACTGCGCAAACTTATCTCTCTATGAATTCTGGAGCACGTAAGACTGGAAGGAAATTATGTACCTAACAGATAATGTCGTTAAAAGAAGAGGCAGAAACATCATTTTTTAGAAGATCTCTAATTATCACCCTTACTTTACACATAGAACGATGCTTTTCTTTCACATTTTACACCTTGTACAAAAACAGCAAGTCTCCAAAGTATCTTGCCTCATATAAAATTACTTATTCTTAGTAAATTACACGCCATAAAGACAAGAACAACTACGCGAGCGAGAACTATCGTATCGCTTGTTGTCTTAACAAGATGTTGGTGTTGAAATTCCCATTTCAACCACTTTAATTTGACAGACACTTAAACGCAAGTCTGTGGAAAGTCGTTTAGAGAAACTTCCGCTATTCGCCCAAACCCTTCAACTTGCCTGCAAGCGATCCAATAATATCAATTAAACTTAGACGAAGTCCTCATACCAGACGCAATGTGTAACTGAGTACCTTTCCACGTCTAGATCCGGTAGGTCTTAATATCGATTGTAGCATAAAACTTTCTTAGCAGCAGCTAAATAATATAATAATAAATAATATGATTTTCAAGACGTAACTCAAATTATTATGTATAGGTACACTGTAAAAAATTGCAGTAATTTTGCCATGGTAAATCAGGAATATTACATGTAATAACGTTGTGAATTTACCACAATAAATCATGTAAATTTTGTTTTACATGCTTTTTCTAGGATATTTAACATGGAAAAAGAAATTTCGATAAAATTTATAGCTTTTTCATGTAAGTTTAAGATGTAACAAAAATTCAAAAGGAAAATACAGGAAAAGACGTGTACAATTTTGTATTTACTCTCAAAATTTACTTAAAAGTGTAAAATTGATAATTTTTTGGGGTATTTAGTGCTCTTTAAAAGTAATTTTACTAGTGAACTATTAATTTTGCTGTAAAAATATGAGGATCTTTTATATTTATTTGTTTTTACTTGAATTATCGGGTAAAACTATAGATATGGAAAATACGAAATTCATACGTAATTCTATTCGCTTGTCGAACTTATTACTGGCTCAATGATATCATGTACGTCACAAACAATCGTAGGTTTCGCGTAAGCGTGTTCATTCTTGATCCCTGGTTGAGCGATTCAGTATGACCTATTTAGGTGCTATAAAAGAATTAGGTAAGTTGCTTGCTCTCTTTATAAAAATACATATGAAATTACTTCAGTGTTCGGTAAATATAGAGTTCATATAAATATTACATACGAATTTTACAGTACAATCTTTGAAAAACACATCAGCATGTGAAATTTACTAGATGGTAGAAGTTTAACCTTATGAAGCAAATTTACCTGTAAAATTGTAGGCAAATTGTAGGTAATTTTACTGCAACTTTTTTTACAGTGTACAGGGTGTTTACGGTCATATGATTTTATTTTCAAAAGGTGACTAACGTACCTTATTTTAAGATGTTTAATCACCCCGTGGAAATAAAATCACAAGGCGGTACACATCCTGTATTGACAGAAATTAACTCCATTCAATGTTGTCTACTAAATGTTAACATCAGAAAAGCTATTTGTAGAAATATGACAAGCATTAAAACATTTTTTAGAATTCCTGACATTACTAGCAAAATAACCTTGTATAATATACCCTTGTAAAATGCAAATAATCCAAAAATAAGCAAGTATTTTATGTCACAGTTTATTTTTAGTACTCTTCCGTATTCCTCAATGCGCGCTTTCTTTATCTCAGTTATTTCAAGTGCGCCCTCCATCCAGGGACACTGTTATCCGTTATTCGCGTTTTTATTTTTCCTCCTGGAAACTAACATAAAATGGATTCCGGCATTTTTAATGAGGCCAGACTCGTTCCCGCTATGCGCCGTCCGTGTTTCCGCGAAAAAGAGTTGATTGGATGAACCTCTTTAATTATTCCACCTTATCATCAGAGGAACCAGCGAGTGGAGAGGTCGGTTTTAAAACGCTCTAGTTCTGAACGGATATTGAATGGATCCGAGATGCGATTTGGGTTGAGTGTCTGTATGCCGATCTCCCATATTCCTTCTCGCCACTTAGAATAATTAAATTCGATTCTGGGAGACTCGCTCAGAAGTCTGTTCTGGTCGAAAGGAATCTAAAAAGAGGATCCGTCAAGCGATGTTGAACGGAAGTTCCCTTGATATTTAATGTATTGTAGAGTTGTCTGGAATGTTGTATTGCCAAGACATTGTAAAAGATATAGGAATTCTCTCCACGCATTAATAATATTAATTGTTGTTACTTGTCCGAGATACCAATACCATCAATTTCTTTTTTTGATGGCATTAAAAGAAAAGTATTGTGTAGCTATTAGCATGTAAAAGTCAATAAAATATCTATCTGGTCCAATGAGAGAAAAAAAAAAAACATTTTGGTTAACCGTTTCTCAAGTAACAGTGCTGTTTTTGTTTTAAATATAAACAAAGCGCTCTAAAATTTAAATTAACATTACAAAAAAATGTTAATATTTTCCTGTTGATTTAACATATAAAAATGTTTGATATAATTTTATGTCATTCATTGCCTGAATAGCATTTATCAATTTTTCTGTTCTGCAAAACATTTACGATTCCGTAGATAATAAACGCAGGATCAGCTCCTTAACGTTTCATCTATCAAGCGTGTCTCGTTAACACGGTAAAGCCTGATAAGTCTTTTTCCGGGACATCAGTCATCCAGTTGATTGCTCCTAACAATTGTAGGCTTTGCCCTTTCAATACAACCCATTCAGAAACAAAATGGTTGGCTGTCCCGTCCTCCTCGTCGTATAATCTATATAAAAGTTCAAGTTGTGTTAAAAAAGGTTCTATGTAAATATTTTCTTAAGACAGCCGTGTCCTGTCAGCAGACTCATCACTGTCTTAAGCTGAACTTGGTTGAGAGCTAGCACATCCTCAGCTAGTTGCCAAGATGGTTTTCTCATCATTCGTTTGCTGTGTATCTGTCCTTCAATGCTGTTTCAGTGTTCTTTTACGATCTACTCAACCACTGCTTCACATATCGCAGATTTAGTTATTTCCAAACCCGATTCAGATCCAGTGAATATTAAAATGTTGCGTAGGCTTTCACGGCCGGAATCTACTGTAAAAAGTTTTTCCGGTCTGTTGAGCCGTGGTCTTGTGGAATTCCTTTAGTACTAACGACGAGCCATCACGAAGGAAACTTCGACCTTGCCGCTGAAGATGTTCACCGCAGTTGTGAACGAAACGTACGGAAGTAATTCTACAATACTACGGCTCAACAGCCCGGAAAAACTTTTTACACCAGTGAATATTAGTTCAGAGTTCTTTCTTGTAAAGTTTGTTCGCAAGTTCGTTGCTTGCTATGCTCTTATGCGCCAGCATTCACACCAAAGTAGCTTTGTTGTGATATGTAAAGTCACGAAGTTTGGTGTAAAATTTAAATTAGAATAGTAAGTGTTCAAAATCCGATCTGGTTTTATTCAATTTTATTTCGCAAACATGTTTCGATTACAATAGTATCATCTTCAGGTGAGAGTGGTCAAATGGTTTGTTAAATATAAAAATGATAATATCACAAACATGCGTTAGCTTAAATTAAAACATTCTCATTTAACGCATGTTTGTATCTCAGTAACACATCGTTTTTATATTAGTAAACCATTTGAAAATTTTCACCTGAAGATGATACTATTGTGATCGAAACGTGATGTGAAATAAAATTAAATAAAACCAGATTGAATTTTGAGCGCTTATTACTCTAATTTAACTTTGTTGCGATTGGCCAGGATCCTTAAATCTCTCAGGAGATTCCAAGCTAGTTTCGAGGTAATGTCTAATATACAGGGTGTATCAAATAAAAAAGTAAATTTTGCTTGGGTGTTAATACACGACAGACAAAGCACAAACCCGCCGAAATCGGATTTCATCATTAAAAAATAAACGAAAAGTCAAATTTAGAACCTAGTGATGATAGTGACCTGATGCAAGGAAACGTCATGTTAAGCACCCGCTAAACATGGTATTATGTATAAATAGTAGTATTATTCTTAATGGTATGCCGTAAGTTCATTTAACGTCATTCTGAATAATATAAAGCCCTTGTAAAAATAGCAAAACTGAGGCATTTTAAATTTTCTTCTTTTTATAAAATAAACATTCTTAATTTGTTAAGAGCATTCTATCGTAGTCTCACAAGTTTTTTTTGTAATATCCTGATAAGACGTTCGAGTTTCACCGGAATATGCGACTTCAATAGCCTACATAAAAACATAATATTTTTCATTTTGTTTTGTCCGAATCGAGAGTAGTTGTTAATAAATCGGTACCGCATGAATCTAAGTTATTTCCTTTGGATTTATTTTATCAGATAACGCAAAATGAATTGAATCGAATTACACAGAAATAAATGTGATACAGAAAATTTGCAACACGTCTTTTTTACCTATGATGTCGCGCGAAAACGAATCTTACATTCCCCGCGCTTTTCGCGATGCATCCAGCTTCGGATTTTTTTATATGAAATCATGATGTCCTGAAAGGATTCGTTTTTTCGAGAACGGGAAGAAATTTAAATAAATGTTCGGAAGTGGCTTGCACTCCAAGCGGCGATCCACACAAAACTAACAGCGAATGGCTGAATGACAGTGGTTGTGGGGTATGCTCGTCGGCAGCATTTAGGTTTGGGCACAGGGTGCGGCTCTAGCCCACGGCATTTATAAGTTATTTTTTTTCCGCGTTAATGCTTACAGATAGACCCCTGTGATTAAGACTTTTTGATTGTAGCATGATACAGCTGCTACCATATTATTCATATTTACCTCCTATATGATACACCCTGTATATGTTCTAATACATATGTCAGAATTTCTGTATGGTTTAGGGTTTCTCCATATATAGCGGTTCCAGAATCTGTGAATCCTTGGTTTTTGTTTTGCGTTTCACTCATCCTAGTCCAAGGTAACTTTGTCAAGTGAGATTTTAGGAATCATCATGTCGCTACCCATTTCAATAATAGGGTTTCGATTCGGCATATCCAGAGGTGGTATTCTGAGTTCTCGCATTTTCACCACATTTAATATAAATCTCTCCTTTAATATAAATTTCCAACGGGGGTAAACCAATCTGGCAAACGATCTAGATTGAAAAATAAAATAAATACTTTTTTGATTGTTACAAATTCCTCTATGAAAGATATAAATATTTCAATAAAAATTTAATCCTGTGTCAGTACAGCAGATATTCTTATAAAATTCCATGACCAATGAAATAAAGTAAATAACAGTGATATTTGTAGTCGAGCAGAATTTTATAAAAATTTTAATTTCGTTGACTTATTGTTACAATAACGATTTTATATGTTTAGCAACTATTATGATAATGTTATTAAATGCAGCCATTTAATTTTTTTTGGAATCAACACCACGACCGTTCATCTTTCCATAATTAAATTAAGATTAATTCCGAATGTAATTCCTGCGATACCCTCCCTCAGTAGATGCATCCGATGCGCTCAACAGAATTATAAAACATTGCACCAGACGTCCACTTAAAATCTCATTTCCTTACCTTACCCTAATGAAATTATCCAATTTAAATTTGAACCGCATCTACATTATACGATTCGCTCGCTCACTTTTAAAGTCTCTCTTCTTCTTGTAACATTCATACGTAGTACATATAATGTACGATTTAATTAATTTATATTACATTCGCATCTCATCCGTGATTCTGAGTAAATCCCATACAAATTACCCTGAATAACACAAAACTCTTATAGATGTTGCGTTGACGACTCCGCGAAATCCCGTGATTCGAGATAACCTGGGCGTGAAAACATTCTACGCCCGCAGAAAACCTAAATGAAAAGATTAAAAATACATCCAGGACGCGTTTATTATCCCCTATATTACGACAGCACGGTGGTATTACATGCATACATACATCGTTAGGTGGAGTTTTCAACTGTGCAGACCACCGTGTACGACTTGTAGGCATGCGAAACAGAATATGAAAAAATTCAGAGCGCTTTTCGGCACCACACATTGCGCAGCTATTTCTCTCTTTGCTTATTGTTCCCCCCGCCATGGCATTGCTGCATACTTAAAACCGGTATTCGCTAAAAAAAAAGAGCTTTTGCCAACCCGTATATTTTTTGTTTTGTTCCTCTGGCCGTATGCATTAATTACTGCGTCAACATGATTGTGCGCAGATTAAAAGATCTTTTGAATGTTTTAATGTTCGCGGTGGCCTGATTAATGGAATTTCAACGTTTAAGGTATTTTTAACGATGGGCTGCCTCTACATGTAAGTGAATACATTCGCTTAGACATGCTTCTAAAGGCATTATCTATATACTGAAAAAATAGATTGTAGAAATTAGATTCTAAATTCCTTTATGTTAATTACTAAAATAATTATTGTCAAAAGGATAACGTGTTTTGTTTATTAACAGTAAAATATTCAGATTTTAAAATATCTATAATAAGAGATAGAATCTGGATTTTACCATTGTTACGTTGCAGTGTGCGGGCGTGCGGACGCACTACACTGTTTCACCTGCGGTAGGCTGGTAAAATAACGGTAAGCACACGAAGGATGTACTGATGGGGTCGCGATAGCAATATTGAGAATAAAAGGCTCGAAGAATTGTAACAGTAACGCTTTATTATTAATAAATTAAATAAAATTAGGCAGCAAAAAAAGGAAATAAAAAAAATGTTAATGTTGACACGTAGTTTGAACACCAGATCGCAAATATTTATTTAAAATTTAAATAGGTAAACTGTATATAGCGGTGACTAACATAGAACAAAGGATTACTGGCAATTACGAGTTCTGTGTTATATACAAAACACGAAGTGAGTGATTAGTAAAGAAAAATAGAAAAGAAACAAAACAATGAATAAAGAAAATGGTAAATTATAAATAAAGTAAGTAAAAAAACTTAGCGGTAGCTTGAAGGCAAGGGGCTTCGAAGCTAGTGTGTATGTGCTGAATGGCAGCACGTAGTGTTTGTGTTTTTCGAATCACGACGGATCGTAGTGACTGAATTTCGATGAATCGGAAGTGTAACACAGGAACTGGTAGGTAAAATCCATCGGGCATTTCAGGAAGTTCGTGGAAACATGGAAAATGTCAACTGGATAGGAGGACTGAGTCAAAGAGCAGAGTTGTGTTTGGCAGTCCATGGTCGCCATTTTGAGCAGCTTTAAATGTTTACGGGATTATTTGTTTACTAAAATCATTAAAACTTAACCATTTCTGCTTATTATTGTAGAAGTAAGACTGTAATTTAAGTTAATCGTTCCTTAGCAACCATTTCATGCAGAAATTCCAGCCAAATGCGTCAATGATTCATCTAAATTAGTTACCGCAACCAGTGACTTTCAGCGCTTTTGACCACCCATATCTCGAAAATTGAGAGAGTTGAGAATTGGATCTGTGCTGACTGGAAGTGTTTTGCTAATTTTGATACAAGGAATAACCCTATGAAGTTATGCAACTCAATGGGGAGACAGCCTGTATATTAAACTTAGTACTAACCTGGCGCGCAGACGAAGCTTGACCACTCATATCTTAGGCATTTTCTAATAAGTCTGATAATGGCTAAATATCAAATATATGAAAAAAGTCTTTTTTAAGCATAGAATCTCTAGGATTGTACCGCTTCATTGTATTTCTTTAAATCTTAACATGATTCCTAGTCCCGCTGAAGATTTTAGGCCCGCAACTAAGACGTCATCTCTTTAATATTATTATATATTGTACACCATTTAAAAAGTGAAGTTCTATGTATTAGCCCCCGAAATCTCGTAGCTAGATTGTGTATATCAGTACGCAATGTGATTTTGTTGTATAAGTACGGAGGTGTCCTGTTTGTTAAAATTTTATGATAAAGACTAAGACATTGAACAAGTCTTCGATTTTTTATGTTTAGCCATCCCAATTCAACTAATTTAAACGATACGTGCTCAAACTTATCCAGATCGTATACGACCTAAGACGTGAGTTTTGCATTTTTTGTATTCGGTATATTCCGTGATCCAATTCAATGCTGCATGATAAACCGTTGAACAGTACGGAAACTGTGACAACACAAAGGCATCATACAACCTGTGTTTTTTAGTTCTAACATCCAGAGCTGATCAATAAGGATAGAGCTTTTTTTTAATTGAAGATAAGCTTTGCTTAAATATTTTGTAATCTGCTGCTTGTACCTGAAAGTAGTGTCCAAAATAGCAAAAGCAACGAAACCTACTTCCATCATCATTCACGGTAGATCGTCCGCTACGTAATGCCACTTCACCAGCAGTCCACTTCACTCATTGCGTGAATTGATGGATCTGTGCATGAAGTAAATCTTTCACATCGCTTTCACAGGAATGTAGCAACCTGTTTGTATGTAAACAATTTACTATTTGTTACATCAATAAGGTATTTGCCCAAAAACTAAATGTAACTTATTATACATTATGTTCCTGCCTTTCACGAAATATATCCATTCATATCATGAAAGGAACCTTGAGTTTTCGTTTCATTCATTATGTGCATTCGTTCATCGCAACACCAGGCCCCAACAGGTAACCTGTTATTTTTGAGCACCACATTAACCTCCCTCTTTAAGTGGTTACATATTCTAATCTTGCCAAACATTATCACCTGCGACGCACTAGTATTAATATTTAAATTTCTATCTGGGATAAACGCAGATACAGATTACGGTTAATAAATAAGCATCGTTATACATTCTTTTCTATCGACAATTATGAATATTAAAAAAAAGTTCAACAGTTTCCTCAGAAAGATGAAGCACATGTAGTAACCTGCTTAATTGACAATGAAATACACATGCGAAAAATTATTCTTATGATAATAAATTCGAATGCAAAAAAAAATCATTAAAAGACATTCTAAAATAAAATGTAGATAACACAATGCCTCAATAACTTTCACCTCAAATAAATCAGTCTCGTAAATCTCATTGCAAATAATCCTTTCTCGAAGACAGCCTTCAGCACCCGTTAATCCTACAGGGTTCTCAGTTGCATGCGCCAGCGATATATTTTCAAAAGGCGGAGAAGTGTAGTACTGCACAATGAGCAATAACAGTATCTCTGGCATCCCTAGTCCGGGAGAGAACAACAACAAGCCGGGGACGGCTTAAACTGATTCGAATGCAAATGGGACTTTTCTCGGTATTATCGTCAGACAGACGACTCATTCCTTGGTGCAAAACGCCCCCATTTAAACCGCCACCGGAGCGTTCGTAAGAGTTTCGTTATCGCTATCTTTACCATAAAATGGATGAGCCGAAACAATGTTTATCGTGTTCTTCGATGTGTTAATGGACTTGTTAAGAGGGAGTGAATCAGAGATAACGTGATTTAATAAGGGATAAAGGGTAAATATATACCTTGATCTCGACAATTCACATTTTTAATGTTTACAATGTGTGAAATAAGTACACCACAGACGCACTCAGTTCTGAGAAAAACGACACTTGTAATGACATCATGATGCAATGCTATTAAGAGGACGCTTTAAAGAGTGATTGTGAAAATAAGCGATAGGGGCACTGTAATGTTTCTTTATGCAATATTATTCCAAAAAATGGACGCCTTAAATTGTGTAATAGCGTCCCAATTAGGCGTCTGTTTGCGCGATAACTATGTCACTAAAATATGACTGGTCATCGAATTTGCTGGTTTTGCGTTGTGGTCATTTCTAGTACTGCCCTAATCAAAGTAATTCAATGCTAAAATATATCCGGTTTGGTCATGAGAATTCGTGAACATACTCTAAACTTCGTTCACAAGCGAAGAAAGCGATTGCAGCGACAATTAATACAAGTAGAAGCCGTGTTTGTCATTTGTCATGTTAATGGTTTACCTTGTTTTATTGTTAGGTTGATATTTGACGTTAAGATTTAATTATATATACTATATTATTAGACAATTTGTAATGGCGAAACAGCCGGCAAAATTTTACAGTATTTGATGCAACACGAAAAAAAAGTACAAGAAAATCGTCATCATTATTTTTGTGCTGTAATGTAAGCAGCAGAACTATTTGCTCCAGATGCTCAGATTCATTTTTTTGTGATATCTGAGGTTAGGTTGGGATGATTAGAATACTGACACACACAGCCACCAACATAAAACTCCGTTTTGGCGTTATGTTAGTGACCATGTTTATATCAAACGTCAACATTTTTTTTTGACGTGAACGTGTCGTTACCAAATGTTGTCATCGTTGACCGAATAGTCCACCGCCAAAAGACGCTAATTGTAATACACTACGACGGATTACACAATAGAAACATAGAGGTCGCTGGAAGGAAAAATATGTTAAATAATATTAAATTTACAAATAACTGGCACGAGACAACCCCGGTGTCTCTGATTTGGGTGCCGGGACATGAGGATATAAAGGGCAACGAATCGGCTGATGAAACTAGCAAGGAGAGCTCTATAGAGACACTTCATGGGTCAGAGCCCGTATGTGGGATTACTAAAGGATTTCCGCAAGAAGGGAGCTGACCGCCGAGATAAAAAAGTACAAAGAAAGGAGGTCGACTGAAGGTTCAAACTCCAACCAAAACGCTGATAGGGATGGGAGTAGTTCTCTGATAACCTACTCAAGCGCAGTAAGAAAGAAGTTAAAACATCACTGGTTGTAACTGGACACTGTCCTCTGAAAAAGCATCTACAACACAGGCCGTGTAAGCGAACCGGCGTGTAGAAGATGCGAACTACAGGAGGAAACGAGTTTACATGTAATCTGCACATGTGAGGAACTGAAGGTACTCAGGCAGAAATATTTCGGAGAGATCTATTGGGGCCCCGAAGGTCCTCAAGTTCCACTGGGCAAGATACTGGCTTTATAGAGAACACCAGCTGCTCGAGTGGAAATAAGAGAATCAATAGGGATGGTACAATGAGCACAAGCTCAAGTGCCCGGACATCAAAATGCCCACCCTAACTTAAATGAATGAATGAATATTTACAAAATAATATCGAATCCACTAAGCTAAGTAAGTAAAAAAATTGGCAACAGTAGATACAACCTTTGCTCATACACTCTTTTCAAAGATTCAACAACAAAGGAAACTGTAATCTGGCTGTCAAGACAATTTGTCACAATCTATGTTAGGTTATAGTTGAACACGCTGGTTACAGATCCCTACTGATTTCCAAAAATTATTTAACACTCCGTTGTTGTTATTTATAATTAAAATACGCAATTCAGCACGACGAGTCCTTAGATTACTAGTTAAATTTTAATTTGTTTAAACTTATCAAAGGTATATTTTTTCTGCACTTACATCTCGGTTTGTACGCCTTATTAAGAAAAAGTAAAAGCCCAAAACGCTTTGTTGCCTGGAACAACATGTCTACAATCATTCCTATAGATTTAGATATATTCCAACAAGTTACAAATGAGTTATGTTGCTTGTAAATTTAACTGACGGCACCATCTATTCGCCTCACACGAGTACTAAGCTACTACCGTAGTAATGCTACGTATAATTGATATTTTTATGGAAATAAAATAATTCGAAAAATAAATAAATATTCTCACATGGTTAAAAGAAATAATAAGCACATTTTTTTTTTTAAAATAACATCACTTCTAAACATAACAAACTAGTTTCGGCAATAAGGGTAATAATAATATTAAATATATTTCTTTCACAAATAAGAGCACTTCCAATAATAATATAAACTGCCTCGAGAAAAAAATTGTTTAAAATAAATATATACTAAAAACCAGATTTTATGCAAAACCAGGATAAAAGGAAATTTAAGATAATAAATTGTCAAAACTAACTCAACTAACTTAACCTATCAACAAAATTTCTACGGACATTGGACAGTATTTCGGTTGATATATTTTGCATGCAATCCATAATCTTTTCGCGTAACTCTTCGATAAAATGAGCTGTTTTTTTTTCAAATCCATCCAAATTGAGGACTTAACATAACCCAATAAGAAAAAAAAACATTTGGGGCTAGTTCGGGTGACCTAGAAGGCCAGCGAATAATACTCTACCCAATTATTAGTCGATTATTAAAGATTTCCTGAATATTACGAGCCGAACAGCCATCTCGCTGAAACGAAACATTGTGCATTAGACATTTTAAAGATTTCTTATTCACAGTATCGCACTGTTTTGTAAGAAATGTAAATATCTTTTCGCATTTAAATTTCCTTCAATAAAAAAGAGCCCATCAGTTATGTGGTATTTATTTTTCTTTAAAATTCTGTAGACCGTATTCTGTCAAACATTTAGCTACTCTGCAATTTTTTTACCAGATATACGCGACGTCTCTTCTACTGCTGCGCAAACTAAAATATTTCTTTCCTCATTTTGTGGTATTAGTGTCCTTTTATGACGATGTGAGTACAAACAACCACACATTTCAAAATTTTGTAATTATGCGGCGTACAGTTTTATAACATCATAACTAACAGTTTTTTTTTTGCCTGGAAAGAACGAGTGATTTGTGTGAGTGATTTCTGCTACGAATTTCTTTCTTCAAGGGAAAACATCCATTATTACAAACAAAAATAATACTATGGGAACAACAACAAACAACAACGCAACTAAAATAGTTAAAATATTTACTTATGAAAGGAAACAAGGAATAATAAATATAAAAAAAATCTGCATCAAAATCTCACTAAACAAATATCGACTGCACTCTTAATGCGGCTTTCATAGAACTAACGAAGTGATGAACCGATAGCGCGCTCCGACTATAGCCGACCACTAACATGGAACAATCTGTATATGCATATATCTGTTTGCTAGTAAAATGTTTTTTATTTCCTTAAGGGGTTTCATATTACTTTAGTACTTTAACAAACTTTAATTTTTTTTTGTATATGACGATATGATCTTCATCTAAAGAACACGTTGTAAACAACTAAATAATATGTAATGTAGGACAACAACTTCTTTTTCAACATAAAGACACCGTCATACCCAAAAAAAAAGTTAAAGTTATTTACTCGATGTTAGTTAATATATTCGTTATAGCTTTTAAATAGTATTTGCAAGTTTCAGTGTAAGGGCTATTAATATTGTTAATCTTCATTCACATTCTACATTTCTTCACTGTTTTCTATCCTTTTCCAACTTGGTTGCTTCGTTTCATTCAATATATTTTTCCTCCAACACATTTTTTGTCGATTTTCTTTCCTCTCCTATTCTCATTAAATGAACAAACCATTTCATTTGCCCCACTTCTCTCTTATCTTTGTTAAGTTATTTATTTAGATCTTTTCTAATTATTTCATTCCTTATTCTGGCTGTCGTTAATGTATTTATTCTTCTTAAATATTTAATCTATACATATAGCTTAATATTAAATTTCGCAACACTATGTGGTTATTTTCCTTTTTATCTCATTTCAGTTGTTTATTAGGTATATCTGTATGTCATGGGCGAGGACCTGAAAAATCCCAGGGTATCCCCAGTAATGCCGTTAACCTTTTCTATTCCGACGGGACCTAAGGCACGCAGCGCAAATACACACGCATATAACCTAGAATGTAACTGGCGGGGAGAGGAAAGAATATTTTCGTGCTGTAGAACGGGATGGGTCAGGATCTTTTTCCCGGTGCTTTTGTATGAGATAAAGTGAGCCTCTAAAGCCCTTTCAACCCGCACAAAGTCCTGCCACGGGACTTTGTCACGTGCTGTTTCGCCGGACGGGATTAGGTAGTCAGGGCTATTGGGGTCGCATTGTACGCACTCATAAAGTATTGTACGTAAATAGCTGTTATACGGTTTGCCGTATTTTGGACGAGGAATGACAGGTATATAAATAAATATGACCACACGTAATACTAAAATGGCATATTTCGCAGAAGTTTCCGGATTTAGGTAAGAATTATTTTTTAGCTAAGGGTTGCTTAGAAGCAAATTGCTATTTTGTAGCAGCTATTCAATAGCAGAAGAAGCTGCTACTTTTTATAGCACCTTCCTGATATAGTAGACAAGTGCGAATGTTGTGAAACATACATGGATATTCATAGCAGTATACAGGGTATTCCACGTAACTGGTTCATTAAAAGTTTATGATGTTCTATTATTTACTTATATTTGAGATTTTGGCACCATTATCGCGTTCGATTGGACTATAAATGTAAATACCTTAACCAAAATATCACTTCCGTTGACCGGAAATGGATATCAACTTTCTTATTTTAAATAGAATGATATAATTTTTTATTCATTTTTGGATTCTACAACCATAAATACGTCAGTTTTCATTAGCTATTCCTATAGCTACATGTTGCCATTTTCGAGATATTTAAGCTTTTCCTTTTTTTTTAGTCATAATCATTGCATCAATGAGAAATTAATATCTCGGTTAATACTGCAAGTAGAAACTCCAAATTTGCTATGTTATGAATGTAGATATAACTCTAAGAAATGGTAAGCACACTTTACATTCTAACATACAGCCTGTTCAAAACTGAGGAACAAAGTGACATATTTTCAAATGCAGAAAACTCAATTTTTTTAAATAGAACACCCTGTATTTTAATTCGGAATTAGGAAGTAAATATCATCCCCTATCACTTTATATGAGCATTCCCTATACCTATCTTTAATAGATTTTGAGATATGAACTACTTTTTGTTAAACAGACTAAGTAGCCCTATCTTTAAACTTCTAACTGAAAAACTAACAATGATTTGTGTGTGGTATTGTTATTTATATGAACTTGGGTGATGATAATAATACAAGGAACAATAATAAATATATATAAAGGCTATATTTATTTGATATTATAAATTCAGGAAACGTTTTATTGTAAGAAACAGTTCATGTTTATTTTGTAGCACTCTCTATTTATCATACGTATGTGTCACGTAAACCCATTGTTACACCGATATTTTTGGACGATACGGTTAATGCTGCTCGTTATAGACACAATATTTTAGAACCGTTCATTAATATAATAAACTGCAATATGATGAACTCCAAAACGGATATTCCCAACAAGATGATGCTACCTCACATACAGCTGACACTATAATAACGTACCTTGAAGAATATTTTGGCAATCGATTAATAAGTAGAGAACGTCAGCACATTCCCCCGATCTGTCACCATTAGTTTTTTACTTGTTAGGCCATATAAAGAGCGTAGTGTTTCGAAACCGTCTCCATATTCTTCATGAGCAGAAAATTTATCCATAGTTATATCCTAATTGAGTTAATGTGTAATGATAACTGGTATAAAACTGAATCACTAGCACAAGATTATTGGCTGATATCTGCGAAATAATCTTCTACTGGTGATTGAGTTTTATACCAGTTGTTATTTATTTATTATGAATCAATTTATGTTTACAAAATGGTGGCGGTCATTGCGAGCATTTATTATTGTAGATGTTGATGATTTTTTAATAATAATAACTCAGCACTACAGGCCTTGAAGGCCCTTGGCTAGAGTGCCGGAACACACCGAGCCACTAAGAAGTGTTGTCCGAATGGTGACCCAATCAACAACCGGTACCGCATATTGCTGCTTGACTTTCAAGATTGGCAATGATGCACCCTTCCTCCTCAGCCGTACTGCCGGCTGATGATTTTTTATTCTCTAAAAATATTTTAATAAAAATAGTTGCCAAAGTATTTTTGTTTTAAGTGTGATCTCCATAGCAATTTAATCTCTCGTTTTAAGATTAAATTAAAAAAATATCACCTACCAAATCAATAATGTGGCATTTTTTTGTACTTAAAAATGTTACTCCCATAAAGTTTGAGGTCACATCCGGTTAATCACTCTGTAATCGATTCCCCTTAATTATGCCACCGGTTATTCGCGACAGCCGCTTATTTGTCAAAATTTTAAAGGACAGAATTAAAACTATAACCAAAACGGTAATTTATGTCGGATATTTGGGAAAATATTCCGCTCAATTGGGACAAAAAAAAATTACATTGTACAGGCTATTGATGACAATTTATTAATGAGGTCCTCGACTCCCAGAGATATTGGTGCAAAAAATAATCTTTTGTAGGCACTACAGCTTTTTACTGATAGTTGGCGAGCTATAAAAATCTAAACCACACAAAATTACTTTGCTACCTCTGGCAATAGCCTTTTACATACCTCAAAAAAAATAACAAAACGAAAAGCGACTTTATTTCAGAACTGATCTCAGAAAATTTGAATGAAACACAAAGCGATATTATTTCATAAATGCCCATTAGTATCTAATTATCAGAATTTTTTAACAATAAATAACAATTTACTATGTTATTATGAAACTGTAGAGTATGAAGATGCAATTATTGAAAGTATTCAATCAAAACGTCATATTGGATGAGGACACTGACTCTGAATATGAAAATCTATCAGTGCCAATAACTATCCAAGAAGCAACAAAATGCATCGCCATGTTGCAACGTTTTCCTGTTTTCTTGTGCAGGGAGGCCATAATGAAAGTCCTATGTTCACACTGGACAGCTGTGCTGCTCATACAAGCACAAAAGGCAGGGTTACTTCATGAATTCCTTTATAATTAAAGTTTATAGTTTTAGTTTTTACATGTAAAAAATGTATTTATTTTGTATTAAGCAATGTAGTTGAATGTTAATTTATATTTTTATTATATAGATCTTACCAGAAACGTATTTTTATTTAATGTGAAATTAAACTACAGGAAAAGACACCCTTCTGCAGAACTTCGTTTAAGTGGAGCAGCTGCCTAATTGAGCCGAACAGTTGCGGTTCCGATTAAGCGGATTTGTCTGTACATACAATAAATATGATACCTATAGGCATTTATAAAGAGGAGAATGGAAACTTAAGTGAATTTAATTATTCAGGGCACTCTCCGTAGAGAAACAGGTACCTTACACGTGTTAACGAAATCTAATTAATCAAGATTAGAATCTGGCCGTTGTTTCGTAACAGACGGGCATCGGAAAGTTAATTTTCTCTAAACTTCCACCAAGAAGGATAGAGCGCGAGTTCACTATCGCTGTCTAACGTCGAATTTTCTACGGTTCTTCTAGGCATACCCACGCGTTCCACGGCCTGGTAACCGTTAAATTAACTCAAAAACTTATTGAAAACAGTTGTTATCAAGACGAGTACGAGGCGAACTCCCATCACGGGTTCGTTTTTGCTTTATTGTTACTTCGAAGAGTAGAACTAACGATCGCTAGATAAATCGCGCACTGCAAGATGTACAGGCGGTGGATGGTGAATTAGAAATTCTCCACAGATACGCAATTTCGTTTCAGATATAAAAATAGCAAAACTTTTAATCAAAAGACGAAAATTTTTGAAAAATATTTGTTTCACTGGAAATAGGTAGCACATAGTATCAATTTCAGAAAAGGCATAAAAGAGCTCAGTGTAGTATTGTATATACCATGTGATTCAAAATGATTGTCGTAAGAAAAAAACTGTTTTCCGGAAAAATTTATCTATACTTATTACCAATTTAATGAGCGAAATTAGCTACATACAGATTTCATACATTAAATGAATTTTCTTGACATTTAGCGGCATTGGCGTGCGTGTTGTAGTATCTTTCGATTATTTATCTTATAATTTTTTTCAAATCGTTTATATTTACATCTAATATCACCAACAATAGTATTTCTGAATACTGTAAGAAAATAAGGGAATTTATCTGTGGTAATAGCTCAACAAACAGGTAAAAAATCAATATTAACATTAAGTGAAATAGTTTATTACATATTATAATTTTATAGGCTTATCATACACTTCAGCGCAATGAGCTGTCAAAAGAAAGTTACATTTTTATCCCTATAAAGTTTCTACGGTACAGGAATTATTACCATTAGATCACGATAGGCGATTGGAATATTGTCATTGGTTTAATAACAATTTAAGGGACGATGACTTGCTAAACAAATCATTTTTCTCGGATGAAGCCTGGTTTTATCTAACAGACTATATCAATTTACAAAACTATTGTATCTGGTCTGCGGAAAATCCACGCGAATTTCGAGAAACGCAATTATATCCCGTAAAAGTTAGAGTTTGGTTAGCTATGTCCAGGCAACGAATAATAGGGCCAATTTTTCTTCGAGGAAACTGTAACAGCCCAACGCTACCAACAGATGTTGGAATTGTTTATTGCAGAGTTACAAGAAAATAAGCTTGAAGCAGGTTATTTTCAGCACGATAATGCTCCAGCACATACTGCTCGACAAACCTGCCAATATCTTCAACAGTTTTTTGCTGACAGGTTCGTTAGAGCACAAAGATGGCCACCAAGATCGCCTGATCTAACCCCATTAGATTACTTCATGTTCGGCTATCTAAAAAATAGGATCTATAGAAACCGCATGCATACTATCGAAGAACTGAGAGATGCAGTTTTGTCACTTAATAGTTATACTAATTGTATGTTATAATTTAAAGTAATAAATAAATTTAGTTAAACACCAGTTGGTACTGATTTGTAAAATCATAATTTAGTAAAGTTAAATTAATTACATATCATTTTTACAAGCAGGAATACCAATCCATAGTCGTTTATATAATGCGAGTTCAAATATAGGTTACGTTTTCCTTATTTATGACAGATCCGTTTACTTTCTTATGTCCCAACACTGACTTAGTTCAAACCTTCATTGCAAACACGCGGCATATAGCTACACCCTTTTAGTATCTATAGGAGCGGAATTGACAATCATTTTGAATCTCTGTGTATAAAATATTGCCTGCATCTTATTTTGCTTTTATATTAATTTGTTCAATTATTAATTCTTTTAAGTCAAATATTCCTTATAATATGATGTTATTCGTCGACTTAATTGTATTAATTTCAAATAGTTTATTTTAAGTCTCCCATCTAATAATTTCCAATGTTGTTTTCGTGAAAGATAAAAAGATTTAAATATTGATAGACATTTTACGGTTTATGCACGAGATTGCATTCATGTTTATCGTTTTGTTTGCGAATAAAATTATATTGTGTACCCTTATATATTTTTATTTGTGCAGTATGGACATTTCAAAAAAATAAAATAAATTTTGCAGTAATGACACAATAAAATTTTATTAATATTCTAATTATGTAAATCTTTTATGGCAAATATTATTAATAATTATATGCACATATAAAAAATATATTTTTTCGTACTTCGGATAATTACCAAGTTTATTTCTTGATAAAATAATATACCATGAAAACACTGTCAACCTACGACGAAACGTGGCCATCTTTATTATTAAATACCAAATAACTTGATTTGGTTATTGGTCGACCTATAAACCCAAACTAAATGGCGTCTTTATTATTATTCACTTTTTTTACCAAGGCCAACTTAAAAACACAAAACATCTTTTAAGAATCTCTCGTAACGTTCACATAGCTGATTTTTAGCCGATGATAGAATAGATCTCATCCTCTGGTTCATTTTGTACGAGTTTTTCAATTTCCAATGTGAGTTTTTTTCCTTGAAGAGACCGCTATTATAGACAATGCCATTTTCCTGTAAGTTTACTTGGTGTCGTCCAAGTTTTACTTTGTAGGATACACTATTTTTTTTTTTTATTCACTACGTTCCGCATTCTAATCTGCTACAATGACGACATCTGAGACGCTCGCCACCGACTGTAGATCCATTAAACGTAATAAAAGCTCGTGGAACGATAAAAACTCATCGGCTGGATGGAAGAGCAACACAGGCGAAGCGGACTCGCTCTCGGATCGTTAATGATGCAAGTGGACGAGATAAAGAGACGTCCGACAGGCAGCGCCGACAAATGTTAATAATTGAATTACTCTTTTTTCCGTTCGAGATCGGTTTTTTGTTTTTCGTTCGTCTATTAGCGGACCGTTAAGTAGTGTATCATTAATTCAATTCTAAAAACGATAAGCGGCTGCCTTCCTTCGGTCCTTTTCTGTCGTTTTATGTTCGCTTAGTTAAGCACGTTAGTGAGGTCCAATATATAGATATAATATTGCAACAAATTTTGTATTGTAAAGATCTATACTTAATGTAAACGACGTGATATTTATGGAAGAAGAGTGGAAAGTAGGAAATGTCCGTGTCGTTTATCAATGAACTCTAACAAAGAAAATTATTTCTCTTCTCTTTACTCTAGTTCAGTCTTTTGATTGTTGTGAATCGTACTTGACAATCAGTATTGCACGGAAAAGCTAAATATTGTGAGACACCCACAGAATACGGATTCTTTATTCTTGCTGGATGTTCTTGCATTTGTGACGTTTCGGGTTAGATCATTTTACCCTTCATCGGACCTAATTTTAAATTAATGACACCAAGGAACATAGAATTAGACAAAAAAAAATATTTACAATGTGTAAAATGAATAAACATTTTGACATGTAAAAAAATCTATAAATTTGACATTGTTTTTTTTTTTTTAATTAAACAAGAGGAAAATTGAAATTAATACGCTATTAGCTGCTATACAGGTCACAAGATTGATTTGGAGACACTACTAATTGACATTAAAACCACATCACAAATACATTAAAATTAAACATCAAGTCGATTTTGACAAAGTACAAATTTTATTGGAGCACCTTCAACTTGTTTATAGCGCCGACCTTTATACAGTGACCGGCATAAATATTGCAATATATGGAACTTTTTTTATTGTTAAAATTTACTAAAACTTTTTTTGGGGATAGGTTTTGCATGTCTAGAAACCCCAAATTTTATTTTGACACACGTCACGTGACCAGTAGTAAGTGTGGCGATAAATTTAAAAAATATGCCATAAATTTCCAAAAAGTGAAGTTAAATGACAAGATGCCCAGAAAAGTTATTTAAAAAAAGTTGCTTAGAATTCAATTCTAAGGCTATGTGCAATTTTTCCAAGTATTGTTTCATTGAATTACATATTTCCATTTTTTTGCGTTTTAGCAGCTCAACAGCAGTAATATTTCCAAATTTGGCTGATACTCAAACAATTTTGTCAATTTTTGTATAATTAACAGAGCGAAAACTGAAAACTACGTTTTCGGTATGACAATTGTTGTTGCAAGGTGCTGTATATAGTACTAATAAATGAAAGTTCACAAACATTTTCATTCTGAACCACTCAGCAAGCATTATCTTTATTGAAAATTATAATACTCTTTTTTTGTTTTTTGCATTAAAATGAAAACCATTAGTCCAAAATTGGTAACACTTTAAAAGTAGATTTTGAAATTAGAGAACAACGAATAATAAACAGTAGGTAAAGTAAGAATAATAGTAATTACTCATTTACCAGAAAATTAAAATAGTTTACTACATTATTTTGTTGTTTTAATTGCAAAGCCTACCGTACTTATAAGAAACAGAACGATATACATATGTGTCTAACAAGTTGTTCATTACTATTAGTTATTGTTTAAATGTTTTTGTTATATATTTACACTTTCAGTAAATAGATGTCGCTACTTGGAGTAGTTGTTCTAGAAAATATATATCATGCATTATCCGTTATGGCGTTGTATCTGTATAGTTAGATAATCAATGTTTCAAATATATTATTAGTTTCCTAGTACCGGAGTATTATTCAATATTGCTACAACATATACAACAGTTTTTGCTTAATAATAAGTCACATTATTAGCTAAAAGTGCTTTATTATTAATCATTTACTTCTATTGAGTTTCATAGACATTAAACTATTTTTATTTTACCTACTATTTATTATTCCTTGTTCTCTAATTTCAAAACCTACTTTGACATCTTCGGTGCGCGCATGTACTCTTATGAGTTATTAGTTTTAGACTGACATAACGGTTTCCACTTTAATGCAGAAAACAAGAAAGTGTTATAATTTTCAATAAAAGTAATGTTTATTAAGTGGCTTAAAATAAAAAATGTATGTAAAATTGTATTTATTACTTTTAGATACAGTCCCTTACAACAACAACTGTCATTACGAAAATTTATTTTTCAGTTTTCACTGCGTTAATTATGCAAACATTGACAAAATTGTTTGAGTATCAACCAGATTTAGAAATATTACTGTAGTTGAGCTGCTAAAAACAAAAAAAAAGAAATATGTAATTCAATGAAACAGTATTTGGAAAAATTGTGATTTTTTTAAAGTATTTTTACAAAAATTTGTACACAGCCTCAGAATTGAATTCTAAACAACTTTTTCAAATAACTTTTTTCGATATCATGTCATATAACCTCACTTTTTGGAGAATAACATCATATTTTTTAAATTTACCGCCATACTAGTGGTCACTTGACGTGTGTCAAAATAGATTTTGGGTTTCCCTGACATGCACAACCTATCTCCAAAAAAAGTTTTAGTATAGTTTAATAATAAAAAAATTTCCCATATATTGTAATATTTATGCCGGCCACTGTATATAAAATAAGTATTTTTTAAACAGTGGTTCGCTAGATTAATGATATATTCTGGCGGTTTGTATTTTTCTTGTATAAAGGAGATTGCTTCTTTTACCGGAACTTTGTGTAAACTGCAACCAATTAGTTATGGAAATGTAATAAATCGCACTATGAAATTATGAATTATAATCATCAATGTTTTAATTATACATCCGCAATTCGCCATCCTTATTCACACACGAACTGCCCGATCGTTAGATATCGTCACCATTTCACTTCGCAGCCGATTTCCCATGCAACAACTCGCGACACCGCTATATTCGTACACGATATAAGATTAAATCCCCAGGTTCTAGTCTTTAAATTACCAGCCATAACCATCGCGGAGTCCGTTATTCGGTATATGCCTCTCTCACCTCGATAAGATCTGGCATCGCTCGCTTTTATACGCCGGCATAATTTTAGGAGCGGCTGGCTTTTCTTTAGGCTTTTAGCGAGCCTCGTAAGCACACATGCGGCACGAGCACTTTTCGTGTGAGTTATCTTGTATATAGTCAAGGTGTTATAATATTGCGAGTGTATTAGCACTCAGACGAAAAAAAAATCAACTATAATGTTTGAACATAAATAAAAAATGACATTTTGTTAGAAATCGCTCTTTGCTGAAGCATTCTGTTAGAAGTTTCTTCTGTGCGCTTATCAACATACGTTTTTCGAATCATATACAACCAGCATGAAGACTTTCCTGTGAGATACCTATTCGTAACACTTTTCCTATTACTCACCATCTCGTAACCGCTACGTGACATTGAAATGCGGACAATTTTCACCACATCAAACGAGTCACCGGCAATCACGTATTCAGCGGGCATGTCTTCTGGATTAGTAACATGAGAACGTGGTGTAGGTATATATAGTGAATGTCTGGCCACATAAATATGTGTGTTACATACATACGTGCATGCCTTATGAATGCCTATGGTGTGAAATCGTATATATGAAATAATAATAATGGTTGCAGTCGTTGGGGACCTTACGTCAAGGAGCATATACATAGCGGTCTGCTAACTATCAGCGTATCTTGCTTTCATCATCAGGTGCGCGTGATGTGACGAGACAAAATTCGTAAAACTGTAACACCTGCATACTAAAATAGACATCAGATACGAATCTGTTGTTATCTGTTTTAAACTTTCTTAGAACGTGAGAGTTAGCGAAAGAGTTTCAAATGTTGAAAGTTAGTAACAAAACCGATATAATTAACAATAGAACAATTTTGATCAGATCCAACGTAATCTAAACCTTTGAATATGTAGGTATACAAGTTGTGGCAAAGCTTCTTGAAAAGCCGCGCCACTATTTAGATCTTACCTCTCCAATAGATTATTTTTAATGATTGTTGTGCTTCGGCAGGGTTCTATTTTGGGGCCACTCCTTGTTTCGGTTTACGCTTCTTCATTTTATAAATATGTTAGCACGTATAAAACCTAAGCTTATGGTGATGATAGTGTCACAACTTTCCCTAAATGTTGCGCCCCTTTGCTCAAGGGTTGGTGGTTTGAGCTACTCGCTTCTCTGATCTTTTCGTAATAAATAGGAATATTAAAAAGTCGCTTACTGAATTGGAAACACTTTATAACAATTTATTCTTAACTTTATTCACACCACACGCTTCGGAGATCACAACCTGAATTTCCAATACCTCGTCGCCAATCACCTCACGAGTGCGGTACTCGAAAATCGCTGACGAGGTTCCGATAAGACGATTGTCATCTCTGAACACATCTTTTTCTTAAATCTAACTTATTTCTATGTTGTGGAACTTTCCGTGGAAATGCTCAATTATGTCATACCTTTAAACGAGAGGGGCTATTTTTGGCAAGCTAAAGGCTAACGCGGAAGATTACTTCAATCAACCGCACTCAGAGACCTATACAAATTAGTATAGGGCACTAAGATATGGGAATGGCTAGTGCAATCTAATGGATAAAAGAAATGTGAGGCTAAAAGCAAAAAGTCAAGAAGCTGCAGTGTTTCCACAGACTTCATGGCAGACGGCTCCCACTGCAAAAAACAATACGAGAAAGATATTCACAACTGTGGCACTAACGACGCTATACACTTTAAAACACCTTACCTCAAACTTCACTACACTGGACACACGTTTCGATAGCAGAGCTATTATCATTAGCAGTAACACTGAATTACTAAACAGTTCAGTGGGTATTTTTGCCATCGTTAAAATAATATACACAATATAACATCCCTCCATATTATTTAGAATATTATAAATAATTTTGCAATAATTTCTTAAGTATACACTGAGAAAAGCTACTTGCATTAAATGAAAAATTTTATAACTTTTGGTTTTTATTTTGTTCAAAGAAAAGAATACCTTTTCTCAGAAAAGTGTTTATTTTAATTGAAAGTAGCGTGCTGTTTTACAGAAAGACTATTTTCTTCTTAAGTACATGCTTTTCGACGAAAAGTAACCGTAATCAAATGGAACGCAGATTGAATATTTTATAATGTCTGTATAACTTCTGTTTAAGTAAGACAATACACATTACATATTATATTGTTATTACTATGTACATACATAACAACATATTTCAATTTCTTTTAAGTACGTTATCATATTATTGAATTATAAACAGTATTTTAAATAAAAGAGCCGGACATTTTGGTTTATTTGCGTGGACACGCATGTATACATTGATTTAAAACTTTTGCCTTTTAACGGAAAATGCAAGCACCTGTATTCAAACTGAGTGCTTTTTTACACGAAAATATTTTAGTTTTATTTATGTTCGCACGTGAATAAGTCTCAGGTACACAAACAATAATGAACAAAAGTGAATTTTTTTCGCGCGAGCTTAAAGAAAATCTCAGAGATAATTGGAATCTTTTCAGTTAATGCTGATTTACTTATAAGCCAAGGAACTTTACAGCAGTATATAGCATTTGAAAGTTTTAAAATTGTTATACACGGGAAAAACGATCTTGTTGTTTTCAACCATTTTTCATGGATTTGGTTACAGTTACTAAATTTTTATTTGATTTAGGAATATTAAAAATATTCCGATATTCAATCAAACAAATAATTTGGTTAGTGGATTTATTTGAGGTTAGCGCAGTATTTATTAATTTAACTAAATGTTTACATGGAAATGAAAATAAATATCGCATTTTATTTTCATATAGCAGTTTTCTCCCCATATAGTACAGCAGATGAGCAAATATACTTATGTGTAGTAAGTAGAGAAATTGTCGCATAGATGACGTAACTCCTATTTCATTTCAGTAGCAGATAATATTTCGTACAAAATAGGCTGGAAACTACGATGGTAACATACTAATCTGGTATATTTACTAGAACAACATCTGATAGGAGTCATCGCCATTAAAAGGGCGATTTCTTTAGCGGCATACTAGAGTGCTAGGGTGATCAACTGCGACCAACTCCCTAATACTACTAGGATTTACAGCATTCTAACGGCAAATCCCTCCGTAGTGCATGGATTTTTGGAGATAATTCATTTTCATTTCGATTGAAAATGATTACGGCATTCTGTTGTGTTTAAGCTTAAGTCTAAAATGGATAAATGTTATAAGAAAAGGAAAAACCTCTTGAATCAACATGCTTACGGTTTTCTGCCAATCTGCATAGTTTCCAAGTTCAAGATAAAGAGGACTTGAATAAACTATCAATATTTTTCACTTGAAAGAATAAACTGTTTCAACGAAAAATATATTATTTCCGAAGAAATGCCTGAATTTAAAATTATATTCGTTTTCAAGGAAACACCAAATCATGTTGGCCATATAGAAAACGCAAAAACTTTTGGTTTAAGGGTGCGTTCAAATTGGTGGGGGGGTAGATTTTTCATTTCTTCAGTTTCTATAAAAAATGAAATTATTTAATTATGTTTTCAGCTATTAAATGAATCACTCTCTAACAGCAGCTAAAGGCATATAAATGCAGTTTACAGCACGACTTATTCGGTAGCTTTTTGCGAAATTGAGATAATAAATTTTGATTTTTCTTATTGTGTTTTGAAGTATACATGTATGCCTTCAATATGACTATCTGGAATTTTTTAATTTGCTCCTATATTCGGCATAATTTATTTTTTTCTCTTTGCGCTCAGAAATAAAAAAGGGAATTATGACAAATGCAAGAGCAAATTAAAAAAAATTGAGATAGTCAAATTAAAGGCATATATGCATCCTTCGAAACGCGATCAGCAAAAGCAATGTATACTGTCTCAATTTTGCAAGAAGCTACCGAATAAGTAGTGCTGTAAACTGCATTGATATACGTGTCCGCCATTTTGCTTTTTCGCGCGCCCTTAATGCAATTCCTTTTAAATAAAAAGGATATTTCTCTCGGTGTAGATACAGACAGTTATAGATAAAGAACGACGACGGTTAACCAGTCATAACAGTTAACCGATTATATGCACATAGTTACAAAATGTGTTTTTCAGCATCACTTCAAATACTGAAAATTTATTAATAAAATAACTGCATGATTTAACAATGTTACATGAATCTCACCATTTAATGGTGATGTATGAATATTTTTGTAATAACATTTTCAATTCTTCGTTGAAAAATGCAAACAAAAGATTTTCAGCTGGCATTTTCTAGAGAAGGTTTATCTTTAATTATATGTATCAGTTTTTCCTCGCGCGCTCAGAACTCGAAAATACACTTACGACGCCCTAAGAAAATATCCGGAAAATAACAATTGCTCCTACCCGGAATCATGAATAATTTATAGATACGAACGTCAGCGTCGTCGCTCGGTAGAAAATTTCGTTTAACGACGCGCCCCTTGATAGCGAGCAACCCGCGACCTATAACTCACAAAAGAACCCCGATAAATATTTATTATGAGCTCATTATAATCGCCAGGAGGGGGCGCTACGGTTACCGCTAATATGGTCGACAGAATACGGTCCAATATCGAACGAACGACGCGACGTCTACATGCCAGCGCGAAATATTGCCCTATTTATTGGAACTGCCCCGGAAAAATTATCCTTTTATTTCGGCCCGAATATTATCGGGAAAATTCCGCAGAATACACAGAGCGCTGTTAACGCTGACGATCGAAACAATTTTGTTGATAACTCTACTGTACTGTTTGGTCGGTACTTTTCATTTATGTTTTTAAAATTCAACATTTTAACATGAACCCGTGGAAGCGCGTAGTCGAGTAAACTTTACGCCTGTGCCGTGTCGTAAATTTCAACGTTTTCACTTCTGGTTTATGATCGGTTAAATTTTAAATGTCGCTTCGACTTAAACCTTTGTCCGCTGCTCTCTGCTTTTACGACCGCCGGGGTAAATTATTTTAACTGCTCGTCTCGGAGGTATACAAATGTATTCCTTCCTCATTTAAAGTCCGTTTAAATTTGCTTAATTCTCCGTAATTCAATTTATGTTTTTTAACATAGGAATACGGAATTACTACGTACTAAAGTTGTGAGATGACACAAACTATTTTCACTGATTTCACTCTTTCAATTGTACATCCATTTAATATACATACATAAGATCTAGTGAATAATAATACCAGCAATAATATTAGTTTGTCAATGAAATAACTGTCTGTTTTTCCCGGCTTTTCTTCGGGAATTACTTATTCTAAAAGAGCCATTATTTCTTAGCTAATATGTAAAACAGATCTAAAAATAGGCGCATTTCATTCACTAGCACATGAAGTAACAAAGTGCTTCAAGGGTCTATTTTAGGCCCTTATCTTTTCTTATTGTTTTTAGAGGATTTACAGCTATCAGTGAATGATCGAAAAGTGGTGTTACGTATTTATCTGTCTCAGGGCGATGTAACAAGTGTCAAGCATGAGACAAAAAAAAATGATTGTTAACAAATAAATAAACAAAAAAAAAAAAATAAAAAGGAAAGTTTCCATTGTTAAAATCACTGATCGCCACTGTCAAGGCTTAATTTTCTTTTAAAATTTCCTTGTGATATTGTTATTTATATTATTATTTAAAAAAAGTATTTTGTGCGTTTCGTGCAATGTTAATCGTTGTAAAATTTACAACAAAGTATTGATATAATGTCAGTTTTAGTAATAGTTTCAGGTCAAATCATAAATATTAGAAAGCCTAAACTAGACGATTCAATTGTCTAAAATTCCTGTATTATGTTTTAACGTACAATGAATACGGCCAAATAAATAGCTAAACGATACATGAAATTATAATAACACGTTTCTTTTTCCACATGTAATAGACAGTTGTAGTTGTTAGCTCCCCTTTTATAGTAAAGTATGTTTTATTTAGGATTTACCATATTCTTAATTTTACTGTTGTAGAGAAGAAATATTCGTGCGAAACTTTAATCTGTGCAACTTTAAATCACTTGTTTGTGATTAATTAATAATCACAAACAGGTGATTTGATTTGTATATTTTTGTTAGTTTAATGCTAAATGTGATTTTAGATATTAAAGAATTCTCTTCCAGTCGGGAAATACATTTAAATATTTTTGGGAATTTGTAATTTATTTTCATGTACAATAATTGAAGCTGTATTTTTCTTTGTGCGATGTACTCTTTTTTTATGTATATTATAGGATTATGCTATAAATTATTTCAATAAAGATGTTATAATAATAAAGAATTACCTTACAATGTATCAGATGAGGGGGAGGAAGGAATAACATTGGTTCGTTAACTGAATGAGTAACTATAGGAGAAATATACGGTAAAATATGTTTAAAATGGATATTTTGTAGGAAAGCGACGTTTAACGTGTAACAGTGACGTATACAAATGATTTACACATTTACTGATACTAATTGGTATGGAAGTAATATGTTAAAATTTAACATAGGTAAACGATTTAAAATATTATTTGGCACAAAAAATACCAGAGACATTATTAATAATTATAACCCATTATTATTTTTAGCTAGCAGTGAAATAAGTGCAAATTAAAATTTTGTACAAATATTAAAATAACAAATTGTTAAACATTGTATAATCATAATCATCATCATATCAGTTTATTGGCATCACTTCAGTACATTCATATTGTGAACATATATGCCAAAAAGACTAAATCGCCGCAAAGGTGCTCTTCCTTTAGCCTTTTTGAAAATATGATTTAGTTTTATATTTATTAACTGATAAATATAAACAAAAATTAAAATTAACAGTTTTGTATAAGTTGTCACGGCAATATCGAGGGAGATTGATTCAATGAGCCTTTTCGGTTTAAAGAAAATTTGTAAAAAGAAATATTAAATCGCCTGATATCATATACAGGGTGGCTAATTTTAACCGAGATATCACTATTTCGAAAAGTATAGGAATTACGGTGTGATTTAAATGGAGGAGAGTTATTTATTTTGCATTTACATTGCAGATACATTAAAATTTAGGTTGTATCGATAAGTTTCGAAAATATACAAAAAAAGGATCCTCGCGTTTCAGTATGAACTATCCTGTCAAAGGTTTGAGCAATTTGAAAACACACCATATATTGTGCTAAGGAATATCTCAATAGTTAGTTTCAAAGATTAGACAAAAATCATCACATTTCCTTAGAAGACCTTCCTTCATTATTTTTGTGAGGAAAGCCTATTGCACATATAAAATTCTTGATCAATTGATTCTATAGATACCATTTCGCCTGCTAACATGACTTCAATTAAAAATCACAGCAAAATGGAATAATCATGTTATTTTGTATTTCTGTTGGGTTAGAATCAATGTGGGGCAAGTTAGGAGAAGTGAATAAATTTCTACAGCGATTAGACATACTCGTGTGTTGTCGGCGCTCAGTAAATCGCTAGTTAACACTGCTCCCCACTCTTGACACGAATAAACACGAGTGTATCTAGCCGCTGTAGAAATTTATTCACTTCTCCTATCTTGCCCAACACTGGTTAGAATTAATATATTACAGTTCATACTGAGGCAAATACTGTCTACAAATTGGAAATTCACCAATTTCTAAGGTTGCTACTGCAGTGGAATAGAGCAATATAAACTTTTTTTTTTTTTTTTGGTCATAACTATATAACTATGTTACAGCATAATATTCACCAAAGTAGTTAATAATATTATGACAACGGCATTTTTCTCTGTGTGTTTTTAAATCGCGTTTATTCTTTACTCTTTTTCTCTACCTTCAGGTAAATGTGGCTTGGATCGCGTCAAAAACACCAACAAAAATGTACGATGGAACAGCAGGTGCCCACCGCGACCAACCAGCAGAGGAGTATGGGTTTCGACTTCTCCCACGCGCACGGCTCTCCCCATATCCACAGGGACGACATCGCGCACTCATCCGGACTCACCCAAAGCGACGCACAATCACCGGCAACCCTTCTTACATTTCCCGCCGCCCCCTAGCTACCCACCGCCGCACCCTTTGACCAACCCCCACTTCCACCACAACCATCACAGGCACCACGGCAATGTGGGGAAAATGACCGAGGAGCAATTGCACAGCATCCCCGGCCCATCTCATCAAGATCCAGTGGCTTGGGACTATTCTTACGCCTATTACGAACCTGGACCACCGACTAGGCATACGAACGTCCCTAATAAATACCCAGGAGGCGGTTGCGGTTCAAGCAGAAGGGGTTCGTATCGAGAAGGATCGTATAGAGCGAAGCACACCTATCTAACTCGATACGGGACGGAAGAGAACATCTACGAGGAAATCAGCGAAGTGGCCAGGGCTCGAATGAGACCCAATCAACACTCGATGATGTCTTTGAATCAGAGTTTGGTGGAGGAGGAGGTGCGTAGAGTTCAAAGCGGTCATCGACGCGTCCTCGGGGAGTTGAATCTTTCGGTGGAAGCGATGCTGATGCCCTCCAATTCGCGGGAAGGCAGCGACGATACCGATCGAGATACCGAGGTGGAAGATCAACTGGCGGATTTATTGACGGTGGGACCCACGGATGAATTGTTATCTCCGGTGCCGAACGTGGACTTGGATAGTGGTTTCAGTGGTAGTTCTAGTGGTGCTAGTTACAGAAGTGCGGCCGGCAGTTTACGTAGAGGACCGGAAAAGGGTAAATCGTCCGGATCGAACAAAGGGTCGAACCTCAACGAGTCCGGGTGCTCGCAGTCGAAGAGCTTTTTGGAGCAGAAAGGGATGGAAGAAGCTGGGACTGAGTAGCATAAGTTTGAACAAGAATAAAGGTAAGTGGAATTAGTTACAGTTAAGTTAGTTAGTGTGCAGGATGTTTATGGATAAACGTCTTAAAATGAGGTAATTAACTTAAAAATATCTTGACAAAGGGTGACATAGTCTTCAAAAGTGTCACAACGCAAGCCATAAGAATATATAACCTTCTTCCAAATGAATTCAGAACCAGCTACAAACATGTAAAGAAAGGGCTATCTACATTATAAAAAAAGTTGCAGTAAAATTACATGTAAAATCGTTGGTAACAAAGTTGCCTACAATTTTACAGGTAAATTTGCTTCATAAGGTAAAATTTCTACCACCTAGTAAATTTCACATGCTGATGTGTTTTTCAAAGATTGTACTGTAAAATTCGTATGTAATATTTATATGAACTCTATATTTACCGAACACTAAAGTAATTTTCATAAGGTAAAGTCAGGTAAGTGTGTAACCGGGGCAAGTATGTAGTTTGGCTACATTTATTTTCAAAATGAAAATATGGATATCCTCTGTTATATTACTAATGTACTAAACTTTATACTAGTTTTACAACTAAAAATTCACATCTCCTAACGTGTAATAACTTAGATATCTTGTAAATTTATCATACCTTATTAAAAAGACATCGGTATAGTATTACACTCTTGGCCGAACTAAAGGATAATGCTATTAATTTATAAAATGCGGAACGATTACACACTTGCCCCATTTTGCTGGGCAAGTGTGTAGTATTTACAGTTTTTAAAATTTATTTCTTTTTCTAGTAAACCGTTGATAATTATAAAAGGCGTATCTATTGAAGGCTTACAACTGGGCATATATTACGTACTTCTATGTGTAAAATTTATCAAAATGTCTTATTATATGATCAGTGTTACATTTTCTTCACACTATGCAATTTTTACTACACACTTACCTGACTTTACCTTATGTATTTTTTAAAGAGAGCAAGCAACTTACCTAATTCTTTTATAGCACCTAATAGGTCATACTGAATCGCTCAATCAGGGATCAAGAATGAACACGCTTACGCGAAACCTACGATTGTTTGGGACGTACATGATATCATTGAGCCAATAATAAGTTCGACAAACGAATAGAATTACCTACGCGCACAGATAAATAATCCAATAATCAATCACCTTGCGGCGTATGAATTTCGTATTTTCCATGATATCTATAGTTTTACCCGAAAATTCAAGTAAAAACAAATAAATATAAAAGATCCTCATATTTTTACAGCAAAATTAATAGTTCACTAGTAAAATTACTTTTAAAGTGCACTAAATACCAAAAAAATGTCAATTTCACACTTTTAAGTAAATTTTGAGAGTAAATACAAAATTGTACATGTTTTTTCCTGTATTTTCCTTTTGAATTTTTGTTACATCTTAAACTTACATGAAAAAGCTATAAATTTTACCGAAATTTCTTTTTCCATGTTAAATATCCTAGAAAAAACATGTAAAACAAAATTTACATGATTTATTGTGGTAAATTCACAACGTTATTACATGTAATATTCCTGATTTACCATGGCAAAATTACTGTAATTTTTTACAGTGTGGTCTGTTTAACAAAAAGTCGCTCACATCTCAAAATCTATTAAAGATAGGTAAAGGGAATACTGATATAAAATGGTAAGGGATGATATTTACTTTCTAATTTCGAATTAAAATACAGAGTGTTCTATTTTTAAAAAAATGAGATTTCTGCATTTGTTTCTCAGTTTTAAACACTCTGTATGTTAGAATGTGAAGTGTGCATATCGTTTCTTAGAGTTATATCTACATTCATAACATAGCAAATCTGGAGTCGCTACTTACAGTAATAACCGAAATATTAATTTCTGAATAATGCAATGATTATTATTAAAAAAAAAGAAAAACTTAAATAACTCAAAAAACAGCAACATGTAGCTATAGGAATAGTTAATGAAAACTGACGTATTTATGGTTGTAGAATACAAAAATCAACCGGAAGTGATATTTTGGTGAAAGTATTTTACATTTATAGTTCCAATCGAACAGATAATGGTGCCAAAATCTCAAATATAAGTCAATAATAGAACATCATAAACTTTTAATGAACTACTTACGTGGAATACCCTGTATATATTTGATTATGCATTATGACAGTGTCTAGTTACTTACAAGCTTGTGACAATAAAGAATCTATCTCTATCTAATACAAGACATCGTGAAAACGTTGTTTATTATCTATTTCTTTTGGATAAATACTGTTCATGGAAAGGTTTTTATTTCATTTACTTTAAAGACACATTAACCACAACGAGTAGAACAATTATGGTTATTAGTTGAACAACTGACATGGAAGTAAGCTCCTCATAGTATCTTCTTCTGGACCAGACTCTACTATTCTTAAAAACAAAGATTATATGGCAAACTATAAGGAGTACCTTTAATGTACATATTCAAGAAATAAATCTCTATTACCCTTTTCTTTGCTATACGATTATCTGTAAATAAAAGAAAATGTTTAAAAAGAAAGTAAATATTTCCAAAAAAAAATGTTAACACTTCATATATATTTACAAAAATAAATAATCATAAGAGATTTGATGTTTTGACAAATCGAAATGTACGCGGAGCATTGCCCCATATATTTTTGGCAACGGTTCAATCAATTTATGCCGAAGATAAACTGCTTTACGAAACGAACGTATATTTATTATGAGAAATTCGACTGGGGATTTTTAAAATTTATGAAAGTGGATCGTTTTAAATGTCAAACGTATACATCTTTAATGCTTTATAAATTATATTGAGCGCATTTCTCACGACGATAATTCAAAAAACGAATTCGGTTTTATTGAAAAGAATTACTTCGGATGAAATGTTTATCCCGAATAAATTAACGGGATAGTGTGTATCGTTTGAAAGATAGGAGTGAGTAAAGATAACTATACATAAAGATTAATTTGTATATGTACTAACAATAAGTGGAGCCACGCCGTATGATAATGGGTGAAGAAGTCAAGGTCGAAAGAAAAGCTGTACGGTTTCTGTTTATTACATCAGGAGAATAATGTATTATTCCACAAATTGAAATAGTAAATTACTAAGAAACTAGAAGAGATAGGCATATCAAACCTTAATACAATCTTGAATACAGTTAATATTAGGTAAATATAAATAAGTACAGTAATATATACAAAATGTTTCACTTAAAATAACAAAGTTATTTGCCTTTAGTGATAGTAAAATTTGAAAGAAAGTTTTTATCCAGCTTATAAAATTTTTAAGCGTTGCTGAAAAGAATACGCCACATGAAGCAAAAAAAAAATAAAGCAAAAATTGTCATTTTATTTACACCAGATTATTGTCTTAGTTAGTATACTAATATTCCCATACATTTAACCATTAAAACAAACCGATATTGCTTTGCTATGTAATAAACGAGGCTTCAATGTCAGTAGTAGTAAAAGAATTTTAAGGATAACTTTAAAAATTTATATCTGAATTTCATTAAATTTTGGAGCTTTTCCGATGATGAGAGATGATTGATTTATTATGTATAGTGATCTATTTTTAAAATTTTGCAAATTCCTAAATAAAGACCTTGTATATAATCGTTTCATAAAATCGGAAAAATTAGTAAAATTCCATTTTCATTTAAAGATGTAGAAAGGTCAACCCGATACATATCTATAATACCTAGTAGATTGAAAATTTCTTCGGCATGTGTACAATATAAGTGAGTTTAATTTTACGCTTCAACGCACTCAGAACGTGTTTATAAACAGTTCCAGATATCTCGTTTGCACTTCCGCGTAGTGTCCATTCGTTGCTCATCTTCGACACTCGCCCCCGTATCCGCAAATGTTTCTTTATAACAGGAAACGCTTTGTTATCGTTATACGAATGCATATGCGTATCGTCGCATGGGATCCCAATTGTATAATAAACGTCGCTATTTCTTCCAAGTCTATAATTTCGATCCTGCACACATGCGTGTGTGGACTTGTTTGTTGTTTCATTGCTCTTTTCTGGAAGTGCAGCACGAATAAGGGATTGTTGAGAAATGAAAGAGAAAATCACTGTTGCAGACGTATATAGCCTATGTACATCGATAGAAATATGCGTTTTATTTAAAAGGAATTGCATTAAACCAAAAGTTTTTGCGTTCTCTATATGGCCAACATGATTTGATATTATCTTGTAAAGGAGTATAATTTTAAACACACGCATTTCTTCGGAAATAAGATATTTCTCGTTGAAGCAGTTGTTTATTTCAAGTAAAAGAACAAAAAAATTATAGGCGGTAATATCTGATGATGGAAAAACGTTTCTCAATTAAAAAAAAATCGTAATTGAGCATTTGTGGTGGTGTATAAAAAAGGTAAAATCCATAAATGGAGTTTTTCGAACAAGATGAACTTGAAGCAAGTTCTAATGGATTTATAAAATAAAATAGATTCCTCCTATTGCAAGAAATTAGTTCCTTCTATAACTCCGTGTCCAAACGATTGGAAGATGTCATACACTGAACGAAAAATTTACACAAATATAATAAAGAAGTACATTAATTCAATAATTATTTTATCAAAATTCGTCCAACCAATACTTTTATCAATACAAAGTATGTGCCTTTATTATTTTAATAAATATATAGGTTCATCTATAGAATAAAGAAAATTGTTAACATAATGAATTTATTTTGCACTTGATTATGAATATAATAAACATAAATTATTGCTTTAAAAATCGGTATACATTAAAGTGATTAAAGAAGTTTTTGATACAATAAAGTAAGTTCATATTATATATAAACTGGATTATCATATTGCTAACCGTGGTACATTGTATGAATTATCTTCTTTATTGCTTATATGAAATTTATACATTCCGTTAATTAATAATAGAATTATATATTATACCTATTTATTACTAAAGTTTGCCAAATAATATAAACCCATTTCGAAAATATGCAATTAGAGTAAGAGCTCCAAGTCTTTTACACTAACAGCACATTTTCGAAATCTGGTTTAGATTTATACTATTTTGGCAAACTTTAGTAATAATTAATTCGCTTAATAATACAACCAACTTCAAAAGGGTGCAGCTACAATGCAATAAATAAATTTACTTACCAATACTATTTATTGATAAATTTTAATATTAGTATACATTATTTATTTACAAATCAAATTCTCATGTTCATTCTGTCAGCATTTCTTATGTGATTTAGTCTTTAGATCGTACAAGCTTGCCACAAGCTATCCAAGTCGCTGATGGGTAATAAGTTATCAAATCTTAACGACCGTACACTGTTGAAAATTTTAACACTTTTTTCACTAATTTAATAATCAGGAGAGGTCCACACTCTTTTCGTGTTATTTTGTCGAGAACTATAGAAGTTTAAATTTGACGAACAAAGATAGTCAAGTATTGTCTATTGCTAAGGGGTTATTTGGTCCAAGTAACACGTGGAATTATGATATACTTCTAGTCACATTTTATTTCATCTAGACTAGACAAATTTACTAGCTGTTTAACTAAATGAATGCGATCTATTGGGTGTGTTTTAACACCATTTTCTAAACACAACGTCTTTTTAATATGCAACTCCTATTTCTTAGTGCTATAATATTCTCTCTTTAAGATGTTTTCTCAATTATAAATATGAAAAACCACTCATTCACAAATTTTGGTTTTAACTATACATACCAATTTTAAAATGATTTTTTGAGAACCATTATAAAATTAAGTGAATGTTTATGCTATTTGATTCAAGTCTAAACTAATTGCGTAAATAGATGTTCCCAATACATCTTTAAGATGTTGAATTTTTTTATGCCCACTGGAATTAACGTTTAATAACACGAGGTTACACTTTGCAAGTCAGTCACATTTGGTGGTTTGTTTGGATATGTTAATACGGAGAATCAAACACGAAAACAGATACACGTGCAATGCAGGTGGTGCGTATAATGCAATACTGTATTAGAATAGGTGGGGTTTCTATATTTCTATCCGAGGAAAAAATTCTGATTGGTTGACGCTTCTAAATGTCTAGAAAAATAGTCAATCCTCATATCTGAACAAAGAATTCACAGGAAATTCTAGTAATTTCTGTTCTATTAAATACGCGTAGTCAACTCGTCTGGCAGAGTTTGTAAAAATCAACACTAAAATATTTGACTAGCGCAAAATTAACGCCAACACCGTAATATTTTCAACAGTGTATTATAGCTTCTGTCCCGTCTTTAAAATCTGAAACACCAAATAGGTAATAAGTAATATCTGAGAAAAGAGTGTACATATACATTTATACATACATAAGTAAGTAAGTACTTTATTTCAAAGAAGTACGCAGTACATAATAGAAAATGTCAAAATAAAAAGAAAAAGAAAAAACAATAAAGAGAAAATAAAGTGACTAACTAAGTGACAAAGTTCGCCACCCTAGTTACTAATTACAATTTTATTAAAGAACTCATATAAACTATAATAAGGTGTGTTTAGTAACTTACGCTTTAACATAATTTTAAAAGTATGGAGAGGCAAAGACTTTAATTCAAGAGAGAGATTATTATATATTTTAATACCCATACAGACTAGACTTTTAGAGGTTAATGTTAGTCTGTGATTTGGTAGGTGTATCTCTGTGTTCCTTATATTATAATTGTGGGATGGCCTATTGGTCTGAAAAAAATCATGTTTATTCTTATGAACATTTAGGGATACTTCCAGTATATCAAGTGATACAACTGTTAGCACTCTAAGTTTTCGAAATGTTGGCCGACAAGAATCAGTTCGCGAAGCATTGGTCATTACACGAAAAGCTCTTTTTTGGTTTAACAAGATCCTAGCAACATCCGTACTAGAACTCCATACAATTATACCATATCGCAAGCGTGACTCGATCTCAGTGGTGTAGATCGTTCTTAGTACCTCCAAACTTACGATGCTTTTTAGATGTCTAAGTTTATAAATCGATCTTGATATAGAAGAATTGACTAAGAAAGCTAGGTTAGGTAATTTGAATATCGTATATATAAATTACGTATTTAACGTAAAGTTTTCAAGTGGGATTAAGAAATAAAAGAAAAGGGAGCGTACTAGATACCTTAATTTTGCCTGTAATAACACTAAACATACTACTTTTATGAATGCAAACAGATAAAATACGTTGCAGAAAAGATGCATTTATGCCTGAGTAGAAGGGACTATATGTAGAATGTGAATCTGAAGTTCTGAAGAAACAATTTTAAGAATTACATACGCTATACCTGCAGAAAAGCGTAAAACATAATATGTGTTAGAGTGAAATGATTAGAAACAATCAACACCGTTATAAATTCATTTTTTAATACAATTAAATCAGTATTAAAAATACATTATACCTCATAGGAATAATAAAATATTTATTTAAATTAATAACATACTACTTTAAATTAACAAACTACTTAATAATTTCTTTTTCTAATAAGTAATAAACTTTATTTTCTCAATACAATGAATTTACTTTTTCAAGGTGACCGTCAATAAACAAAATTATTCAATATAATAAAAAAGTTAATCTATACAATATATCTTTTTCTTATTTTAATAAACCCAACTCAATAAACGATTTTATTAATTTTTTTTTCAGTGTAAAAAACAATGGCTATCCTATCAAATATTAAGATAATGTTTATATCCTATAAATTTGTGCTTTTTTTTTCATTTTGAATCAGTTTATATATACTTCCTCAAAATAAAGATAATTTAAATTAATATAACATCAATTAATTTTTTTATCTATGTAGAAAGACATACCAATCCTTCAGTTAGTGGGTAAAACTTGCATTTGCTTTTAGTTTGCTAATACTTGGAAAAAAATTACAATAAATAATATTGCCTTAAATTGTCTGAGTTCCACTTCGAGCAACTGCATATCTCACAATCAGCAAATAAATCAAAGCCTAGCCTTTTATATAAACATTACTCACAACATACATATACATAATACAAATTTAAGTGCGAATATAATACCTAATAGAGCAAAGGTGGAGAACCGAAGGCACGACTGAAATATAAAGCGAATCTTCTGAACGCCATACCGAGCCGGATTTCGTAAATTTAAAATTATTACTGCCCGGGCATCTGTTCGCTGCGTTGTTCGCTACACAATAAACCATCTCCTCCTCTCACTCTACTGCTTTCTTTATTATACCTGCCCCGGACAGCCGCGGGCTCGACGCATACAACAACAGGTATACAGGCACGTAAGGACTTTTATGGTGTAGCCGAGGCGGAGGCTCTTTATACACATAGGGAATTTTACGGTAATATCTGCACTTTAAATCTAAATGTAATTTCTTTTTGTCGGAGTACAACAGTATGTTGAGAATATACGAACGGGGCCACTGGAAACAGTGTTGTGAGGAGTTACAATGAAGATAAAAAAGGAATGATGGCTAAAAAAATAAAAGATTTGATTTAGCATGTGTTGTTATGCGGTTTACTACGCATCGTCATAAAAATTTTGGGAAGTAATTGTGGGTGCGATTTAATATATCTGTTTCTTGTAAAGCTGTAAATACTGCATCGTAAATACCAAATGTATTCAGTCACATTGGAAGTGTTGCATCCGGAAGGGATAATATGTTCAAGTTGATTTTTGGCAATTACATCAAAAATGAAACGACAACATTTGCAAGAAATTTTATTAACATGCAATACAAAAACGAATTGATAATGTGTTTGGGGACGCCATAGCTGAGTACACTGTTTGTAGCACCTCGTTCCAAGCAACTTGACTTTGTGGATTAGCTGTTCCAAAGTCTGTGGAGGATGCTGCGAAAGGTCTAGTACGTTTCAGCGCCGCCGTTTCATCGCCAGGACATTTCAGCGCCGGGACGTTTCAGCGCCGCGTTATTGAATGGTTAAACTATGGATAACTTGATGATTCAGTTTTATGGAGAATTTTTGTACCATATGTATTGGTTGCAAACTACTGCTGTCTACTGATGGTACAAGCATAAATGCAAAGTGAAATTGAAAATGACAAAAAAATGAAAATTTAAATTTACTAGCTCAGCGGATAAAAATTTAAAAGGGCGCAAAAGACTTAATAACCTCAAGGTTATTTTCAGGATTGAACTATTCATGAAAAATAAAATGTGGGTGTAAGTAATCAAAAATAAAAGAACTGAACTCTTGAATGACATTAACAACCATTAAATTTATTATAAAAAAAAAGAAAAAAAACATTTAGTTACAATTACAGGAAAAATCAAACCTTGGACTGAGAGTCCTGGCCAAAATCAAAACCTGCTTGAATCTAATTTACTAAAGGACAATGCAAAGCCTTTATCAAAACAAAAGACAAATTTGTTCTAGAAGAAAATCCTATTTCACAAAAAATCCACGTGGTTACAAAATTACAACACACTAAAATTAACTTAAACGTGGATAAAACAAGAATAATAATATAATTGAAATTTAATCACAAGCACAATGCTTCTTTTCACCTAATCCGAGGTGATTAATTACTCAAAACTAAATTGAAAACTAAGAAACGGAAAATTAAACTCTTTAAACTAAAAAACAATTTCTTCTAAAACAAATTACAATAACTGATCTTATATCCAATATGTGCACAATTAAACACAACAGCAATTATAAAATAAAAGAGTTCCTTGAAAGATGATAAATTATCAAAATAACGAACTACATATTAAATGAAAATGAAATTACCAAAATGGCATCAAAGAAAATAAACACATATACTTACGCCGGCATCGTTTAAGGAACTACCTTTAGAGGCTCAAACATCGCGTACAAATATAAAATAGATGCGTGGCTAAGCAGCGCATAAAATGCAAAGATCATATCTTGAATATTACAAAATATACAATACTGAAGAAGGCAATATGTACAATAGAATAAAATTAATATACACAACTGAACAATAACATTAAATTTAACAAACAATTCTATTAACAAAATCTTTTCAAAATAAAATATTAAAACTGTGGAAACTCTATCATTGCATTGATAAAAATGAATTGGAATGAATAAAAATACAAATTTGAATTTCCGGAAACCCGGGTGCCAGACCACAGCAATATGTAACATTTTTTCGAATTTGCTGGAATTGATACCACCCTTTTTTCTGCTTATAAAATAGTCTAGCTTAAGTAAAATAATAAGATCTTATGCAAGTGGAGTCGCGAGTTTCAATGAATAGAAAATTGTTTTAAGCATAAAAAAAACTCTTTCAGATAACATCTAAAGGAAAAAAACAAATCAATAAGAGAATAGTTTATTTTATCTGGTGTTTTCCCTCGGTCTAGGTTCTACGACGTTTGGATGCCGGAACGTTTTGACGCCAGATGCAATACCAGTTGATTTTGATTTAAACATATGATACAGAGATTTTTTTAAACATTGAGGACACATTAAAAATGACATCATATTTTTTTTTAATGTTGGAAGGAGTGAGAATGGGAGGGGAGTGACTGTTTTAATAGATAATTTTCTTTTTTGCGAAACATCGGAAAGGATGAATCAGCAATGTTTCAAATCATATTTTCACATAACATTGGAAGGAGGAGGGAGGGCAATTTTCTTATGTTTTTTTTGCTTTCTTTATAAACATTCGGAGAAGATACATTGAAAATGTTTCAAATCATATTTTTTTTAACATTGAACGGGGTGAGAGGGGGAAGGAGTTAGTTTTTTAAATGATATTATTTTTTCTTTGTTTTTGAAATATCGAGAGAAAGAATGCATTATAAATATTTCAAACCATTTTTTTTAATCATGGAAAGGGTGAGAAGGGGAGGGAATTGGTTTTTTAAATGCAAATTGTTTTCTTTTTTGTAGAAACATCGGGAGAGAAGATGCATTAGAAATGTTTCAAATCATATTTTTTTTAACATTGAACGGGGTGAGAGGGGAAGGAATTAGTTTTTTAAATGATATTTTTTTTTCTTTGTTTTTGAAACATCGGGAGAAAGAATGCATTATAAATGTTTCAAATATTTTTTTTAATATTGAAAGAGGTGGAGGGGAAGGGACATTAGTTTTTTTAATGACAATGTTTATGATTTGAAACATTTTTAACGCATCCTCTCTCTTCCGATGTTTCGAAAAAAGAAAAAAAAATATTAAAAAAATTAATACTTACCCTTCCCCCTCCACCTTTCTAATATTAAAAAAAATGATTTAAAACATTTTTAATGCGTCCTCTCCCGTTGTTAAAAAAAGAAAAAAATATCATTAAAAAAACATTCTTCCCCCTCACTTTCCCCCTTCAATGTTAAAAAAAATATGTATGATTTGAAACACTTTCTCTTCCGTCCTCCCAATATTACAAAAAATATGATTTAAAATATTTTTTATGCATCCTCTATCCAGATGTTCCGGAAAAAAAGAAAAAAAAATATCATTAAAAAGAACGCTGGTTTACAATATGCTATATTGGATCCTGCATTCACTGTACTATGTCGCTATATGTATTTTTAATCAAAATATGTTAACAATGAATTGTTGAAAAGGAGATCATGATGCGAAAGGGTATTATTTGCGGAAATCTTATTATCTTCAGAATACTATGCTACTTCCTTCTGCTACTTTTAACAAAGAGAATTAAACAAAACTGCATATTATCTAACTAATATTGAAACTTTCGAGATTTCCTGTTTCAATTAAGATAAACTCATAAGAATCTAACAAAGAAGGTCGACACGTGGAGGTCTTCCAGGAATATCTACACACCCTTTACTATATACAAAAAAAAATGTTGTTCCACTTTCCAGAAGCAGAATTATTTGCTCACATCATCTCTAATTCGGCGGGATTAATTCGAGATTTTACGAACTTTATGACCGATCGAAAAGATTAAAGCGATTCCCAAAATATCAAAACGACGGACGACAAACGAATTAAGTACCTACTACTTTCCACGGAATTATCTATTCGAAGAAGTGGACGCGCGCGACGTCGCGCAGCTGCGGCGTTCCGTTTCTGTGCTTCTCTCACTTCGCTTCTTAACGAAATAATTAATGGTTCACTTTTCCGCTCTGAGAATATCCCATATTCCCATCGAACGGGCGCGCTATTTTTGTAATTCCTCCACTATCTAACCGCGAGATCGTATACATACAAGACAGAATCGGACACCGTGGCGAGATTCTCCCCGTTCCTTATTGCGTCACAAATCTTATATTTTATCGAACGCTTGTTTAGCCCGGCGTACGCGAAACAAAAGAATATTTATCAATTTAATTACGGAGACTGGCGCGGTTATCTCGGTATAATTATCGTCACGGGTTAACGGCGACTAGTTATCTCAAATTATATATGTTCGAAGAACACACGACAATACAATAGGAAGGGAGAGATTACAAGCAAGTAATTGCTGTTCGGCCGTGTTCGCACGGCCGATCCTAGACGCGGCTATCTCTCAGGTCGGTTCGGGAAGAAGACAACACAGCGTCCGATAATGGGATGTTTTGCGCCTCTCAAATGGACCGTTAAAATTGACAACGCTTGCGAGAATATCATTAATGTGTACCCTAATAATGTGTGTTGTTTCTTATCACCGTCAGCTGAAATTATTTCTTGGATGGCTACATTGATGCAAATTGTTCTATAGTGAATATCATTTCTTACAGAGTTTAACAAATTTTATAGATTTTCAGCTATTTTCTTTACAGATTGTTAAATTTAACTCAATTTTTTTTACCATACACAATATACACGGAGTTAGGATTTTGGATTCACTAACAACCGTTTTAAAAATTAACTTTATTACTTAATTACTAAGATTAACAAAGTTACACAATGTTCTTGAGAGTTTGAAGGTAAGATGGGCAGCAGCTTGCTAGGTAGCAATTGCTACACAGTCGATATATATCGTGCCATATATCTCTTTTAACAATTTCTGATAAGTTCTGACATCCAGTTGGTTGAAAATAACGTTGATAACGTGTTCACATTTCACAGTTGAATTGAATTTAGTTCTTCTTCCAATATTTCAAAAATCCTCATCCTAGTCAGTTCCATCTTTTTGTCCTTAATAGAAATATGTAAATAAAAATAAAATTTAGAGCATGATAATACACATTTACAATAATTACTATCGTCTAATCACAACCAGAAGTAAAATTTATTTTAAAGGGAACCTAAATGTAGCTAATTTGAACTGATATTTAGTTTCGTAAATTCAAATTTAATTTTCAAATGACATTTCGACTGCGAAGTGTCAGTGAAAAAGAAATTGTAATTTACAAAAATAAATATTTGCTTCAATTAGCTGTTTTTCGATTTCCTTTATTAATCACCCAAAAATGAATAATTTCAAGAATATTAAGATAATTCTCCCTATAACATTAATACATAAGTGCTGGAAAACTCGAAAATCAATTAAATTATTTGGAAAAAAAGGTGTAATGTGATAATCGCTATTTTTGTTACTTTTTAACAATTGACTTTAATTGCAAATATTTCAAAAAGGCGCAGCGATGCGCAGCCCAATTTTTTGTGTACAAATACTTTAATATATTGTCTCTCTTCTAAAATAAAAATTAGGGCAGGTCTAACTAGGTCTATTTTTATAATTGTGTTGTAAGTATGTATTATTTTCATTTTAATGGATAGAGAGTACGCTAAGAAGAAAATACTCAAACATACCCAATAAAATGTAATAATTGAAAGTAAGCTAAAATTATGAACTACTTACCGTGAAGAACCGGATCCATACTGAAACTGCGATTAAAATCCCAAATTTGTAACAAAAGCAAACATTTACTAGTATACGTACGATTAAAAAATTCGCTTCGATCCGATAATGTTAAAAATGGGATCTATATTGACCGTATGCGTAAACGGGTAAGAATATTGGTCAGTATTAGGGATAAATAAAGGTTCCCACAACATTGAATCAATAAACTACGTACCTAAAAATGTGATATTATAATGTTGGGTTGAGGGTATTTTGGCCAGCTTTTTGTAATTTTGTCCCACTGTGCGCGGAATTAAAAAGTATTACTTAAACATATTTATAGGAACCTTCGTACAGGGTTTAAAAATTTTTACGGATCGGTTGAAGGGTGAGGATAGCATAGAGGATAGTATAGTACAGCTGGGGCGTTTATTGTTTATAATGGGGGTGTGGATATATATAAATGAAAGTTTAAATTAGGGATAAATCAAACAGTACGTTATATTAGGGGCGAATGGAAATTTATACGAGATATTGTATATGTGCAAATTATAATTGATTGTTTATCTGTATCAGAAGCGTTAAGGAATTTAAAAAATCCAACCGATTTATTATTAGGTGCTTAAGAATGTAAAATTTTTTGGGCCTAGGGCTCACGTGGGTAGAACCGATAATGGGAGGACGGATCAATAAGCGAAAGAGGCGATGTCTAGGGGGAATACCGCAATAATTAGTATGAATTAATTTTGGCTAACGTAGTTAAAAAAGTAACCTATATACAGTCGCGAGCAAATGTTATAGGCACCCTAAATTTTGGGGCGAATATCACAGTAAGAAATGAGAAAATAAAAACTTGTAGGTAATACATTATAAATATTTTAGTATTTTAAGAGATCTTATTATTTTTTTGCATATTAGAGTGTTTTTAGTACAGCTATAATACTTTTTAGATGGGAGGGGGAAAGTGACTTCTCGGAGACTTCAAAATATATTAAAAAAAATAATATATTTACAAAAGGTATCTATAAAGACTATTGTAACCATAAAGACAATTATATAAACGTTGAAATAACTGTCACAAAAAAAATGCAAGAAACATGAAACCCATTAGTTTTATCAGAGGTGCCTATAACATTTGCTCGCGACTGTAAGTATTAAATACAGGCACTAAAATCTTATTTAACAGTCCAATGGAAATGTGTATAAATAACTGTTTTAGTGAGAAACTAAAAGTTTTGCCAACTTCCAATCCACTTCCCAAGTAATAAAGAGGAAAAGGCGGCCTTAATAAATATTTCAGGGGATTCTTGCGGTATTAACCGACTCCTCAACTCCTCTTATTATATCGCAATAGCTTACGAAATCGGACCGTTCGGAATTCTTGTTTTTACGGAGGCAATAAGTTTCCGAAAGCGTTCGAATTTTATTGCAACAGAAAAGTTGGCTAAGTCCTTGGGTTTCTCAAGTTTTATTATTAGGTTTATTATGGAAGTACAAGAATATAAGCCATAGTATGTGTATTATTATATCATAAACTTAAGAATTTTTATTTATCTTCGACGAAGAAGAAATTAAGAGACTAGAATTCCAATCAGAATACCACCAGAAGGCGATTTTCGCTAAAGTGGTAATCGATCCGCGATTTGGGAGAACAGTGAGGCAGGATGTGAGCTAAAAAATGGGTATCTGCCGAGAATTCGGCCGTATAATTGTAATTAATGGTACTCGTAAAGGTAAAATATTGCCACGTAACTGGAGTGGACTTTTAATACCACGAAATTGAATTAAATTATTATGTTTATTTAACCTGTACGCATCCGGTTGATAAATTGTAGTCGTTAACGGAAAAAGAGGATGGAATTCAGCTTTGGGTATTTTTACGTTTTAATTGACTCGTCAAACACAAAGTTTCGACTCATTAGAGTAAAAATTAAATAGTGAAATACGTATTACTTAATTATAACCGCGCCGATTAATCGGTATTTGTCGCGTAGAAATGTACAGTGGGTCTCAAAATGAATATCATGCCCTAGATAGAGACGATATCAAAACTTTCTTCCTTATGGGAGTGGCTTATACGTTATTGCTTCGACCAATGTCGAGAATCTAAATATATCCGTCCCTAAAATAACAAATCCTAAACGCGGTCAAATTTACGATCTTCTTTTATAAATACTTTCTTGTATCAGTGTATATGTGCTCAGTTTTATACCTAAATGAAATAAAGGCTACAACCCATAGGGGAAGGTGAGACAAGATGGGAACATTAAGCTTTAGAACACTGCATCAGGATTGCAAATTGATATACAAGGTTCTAAGTACGCTTGTTGTAATCTTTAAACATTTATCTGCTGATGGATGAATTTACAATTTTTCGATGGGTACTCTTGATGTTGTGAGAAAATTTTTAAAAGAAATTTGTAAATACACCATCTTGCCCCACCATGGGGACAAGATGGGGTTCCAGGGTTCTAGTTAAGAATGGGTCGTACCATAAATCTAGGTAATAGGTAAAACAAAAATAGATTCTTAAAATATTCTTAAAAACATGCAGGAACAAAGCTTAAACTCTTTAAAGCGGAACTACTTAAAATAAAAAAATACAATAACGCTAAGAATATTAAACTTAATCTTCACAATTGAATCAATAGAAGACGAACTCATCCACGATGTTCGCACAGCCTCCATGTACCCAACCTCGCCATCCATGGCATTGTATCAATACTTCCCTTACAATACTAACATTGAGCGTCATCTTCCTCAACAGAAGAACTTGATTATTTCCTTGACGTTTTCTAAAAATCTATCTCTTTGCTTTCCTTACAAAATTCGGCTTTTTGATCTCTTCTGTTTTCTTCTTTGTCATTTTTTTTTCCTTTAATTCTCCCTCAGCACTTCTAGTTGCCTTAGGGATTCTCCAGACTTCTATTATCTTGTAGCAGATTTTTATACGTAGTGCTTGTAAGGATTGTTGTCTTTCCCTTGTTACGCTTTGATTGAACCTGTACTTTATTCCTAACATGAGAAATAGGCATTATGTCTTCGAGAAAGCATAATGGCATATCCAGGCATAACGGACCAGACTGAAGAGTGAGATAGTGATGTCCCCATGTTGCCCGATACCAATAGCCCCATCTTGTCTCTTTGGGACATTTTCTGGTTATGTTATAATAACATATTAAATATTTGAAATCAACAAATAACGCACTATAGAAAATACATGTAATACATGTCAATTAATAAGCACAAAAAAGTGTAGTTGTAAATAATTTACTTATGCTTCCGATGCTGGCCGTTGAACTCACCATCAAAATAATAGCGAAATTCTGGAAATTGCAAAGTTCACGCGCAAACAGTAATAACTTTGTTATTACAACTAGTAAAGTTTCCTACATTACAACAAACATAAAACAGCACTTGTGAATATTAGGTCTGCTATTATTTGACAGATGCTTACTGGCGTTTTGTAGATAAAACGATGTCCCCATCATGCCTCGTGGCCCCATCTTGGCCCACCCTCCCCTACATACTGGACGATAGGTATCAGGATACTTTAAATATCTGTAGCGGGATGCTAAAGAAGGGTTTGATGGTTTTAATGTTTGGCCCGCTATCCGGGACTACTTTAGAGTTGTTATTGTTATATAAACTATTTATTTATTATACTATACTACTTGTGTATCTTGCTTCCCGTAATATTCGTAGCTGGTATGTTATTTAGTTACTATAAAATATATAAAAAGTATTAAATATATTAAAAAAACAATAAATTTTCAATTATCTAGAATGAATTATTTTTAAATGGAAAACGTGGGTTTCTCAACAGGACTTTAAAGTTCAGTATACCAAACTGACGAAATGTCGTGAATAAATAAACATATTTTATAGAAAAATACATTTTTTTCTATACCATAACCGACAATTTCTAGGAAATAATAAACATTTTCAGATTGAAGATCAAATAAATAACATTTGGATAGATATTAGAAACGTTATTATCTTGTTATAGTAATTTGAGCCATGTTTTGATTGATTTTAACAAGTTTGGTGATTAATAGTGCGAGGAATTTATCACTATCAGATGTAAAACCTTGTATTAAAAAATAAGAAAGCTGATAATATCCTGTATATTGGAAATGGTATAGTACATATTTTCATTGAATGGATACAGATTTTAGTTAAATATAACATTCCTACAAGCTGGAAAATATCTTTTCATTTCTAAAATTATAAAAAGGAATTCCGAGAACAGGTCGTACGATATAACCTGTTCCCCGATGAGGTATAACTTATACCTCATTATGCAATATAGAGTAATCTTATTTGCAGTTGTAAAAATAGAGAAATTGTTCTTTTAAACGATAGTAAGGATTTGCTTTTCACAAGTTTATTAAATCATATTGATTGTAGTATATTAATAAATTCGGTATATCACTGAAACATGTACTATGTATATGTAAAAGCAAGTCAAATGAAGTCCTTAGAAGAAGTGGTCGTTTCTAGTCGTATCGTATAGGTAGTATTTGTTTTTTTTATTCAAATTAAACATTAAGAGAAACTTATAATATTTTCTATTCGGGTAATGAAGCGATATACTCAACAATTTTGTTCACTTTCTATGAAAAAAAAACTGCGAATTTTGAAAATTATAGATATAGAAATCCGTAAAATCTGTTATTTATAAAATAGAGGATCACCTCATTTGCTACTGAAATAAGACAGAAATTAATCCTTTTATTTGAAGGAAATAAATCTTTAGTTACAACAAGAAAATACAGTGAAAATAATTACGGTAGTTGTAAATATAACATATATAGACATTCAGAAATAACACAATCAAGCAATTAATATCGTCAACATCTCCTCCTGTATGTATCTCTAGTATATGCGATATGTTTTATACTTCCATAACACTTTAAGCATCTCTATGTAGGTAACAAACATACTTTCGTCAAAAAATATGTTACCAATTAGGATTCAATCCGTAGGCATCGAAACCTTTCCTACTTAACCGTTCGTATAAGCTAACAGCGACCGTGAGCACGTTTGAAATTATGATGTTATTTTAGGACCAAACTCTCTACTTGAAAATGCGTTATAATACGTATAGAAAGAAAAGAAAGAAGGTCTATCGGCGGTAATTAAGAGCACTCCGGGAATAAGCTACTCCCATAAGGAAGAAAGTTTGATATCGCCTCCCTAGAGCATGACATGAAATTTTGAGACCCACTGTACGTTTTAATGTATCACCATTGACGTACTATTCGCAGAAAGTAAAAGTATTCATAAATACTTAGTATTGGAAATCAAATAATTGGATCTTCTTTTCATTCAAATGATGAATATGATGATTTTAAATATTTTTATTAAGCCGACCAATCATTACTAATATAGTCATCGGCAGGTCGATCGCGTGCACACTGTAAGCGAATTTATTTATTTACATAGTACATAGTAAATACATACATATGTAGTAGATGCGATTTAAACCAATAGCTAGAAGCGAAACTATCCTATCGCAACCATTGTTTGTATTGTAATATGCCCCAGTTTCGAGTTTTCGATTGCATGCATGCAGGGATTCTGCACCGCTATCTCCCGATAAGCTTTTAAATTGGAATAACATAAAAAAAGCAAAATAAAAAATACGGAGAATCAGTATTGTATTACATATGAAAGGATATGTAGCTATAGAATATAATATGTATTAACGATTGTATTAGTTAGCTAAGAAATTATAAATCCTTGTAAATATATTTTTAATTTAGGGGTATAATAAATATTTTAATACTTATATAATTGCCTAGACCCTTATTGCACCTGATCTGAATAAATAAATCACCTACCTCCACACTGTATTTAGTGTATCCGCGTGTTTAGATTATAAGCCCGTGGCTGCTTGAAACGGTGATAAATTATAGGCAGACGGTGTTACATTAGTGCGACAGATGTGTCCTAATACCATCTAATTTATCGATGCTCTTTTGTTCCCTTTTAGGAGTACAATCATTGGGCGGACAGATAATTTAGAGATAATTAATTTTGTTGTCTCTGAACGAACATTTTAACCATAAAACCAAAATACAAAGAAAAAAATATATTAAAAACCGTTGCACAGGCCTTGGAGGTTCCTGGCTTCTCTTTATTTCAACTTTTTTCTTATCTTTTTGCTGTTTCTGCCCACTTGTCTATGCCTATTCCATCCATATTCGTTTTTACTTCCTGAAACCACTTTTTCTTAGCTTTTCCTTCATTTAAAAGTGTTCTAATGTTATCGAGTTTGACTTGATGTGCGATTAACCGGAGAAGGCCAACCTTCGACATTGTACAGAACGTTTTCAGATTAATTTTAAATTTTTAAAGTATTAAAATGATTGTTTTTAGTTTTGGACGAAAGATGGTTTTAAATAATTGTTTGTTATGGCATTTTTTGGGAGTACAATCACAGGGCGGACAAATAATTTAGAAATAATTAATTTTGTTGTCTCTGAGCGAACGTTTTAACTATAAAAGCAAAATACAAAAAAAAAAAAAGATATTGAAAACCGTTACACAGGCCTTGGAAGCCCCTGGCTTCTATTTATTTCAACCCTTTTTTTGTTTTTGCTGTTTCTGCCTTCGTATCTATGCCCATTCCATCCATATTCGTTTTCACTTCCTTAACCCTTTTTCTTTGCTCTTCCTTCATTTAAAAGTGTTGTAGGTAATGCTAATGTAATCCAGTTTGACTTGATGTGCGATTAACTGGAGGAGGCCAACCTGCGACATTGTATAGAACGTTTTCAGATTAATTTTAAATTTTTAAAGTGTTGAAATAATTATTTTCAGTTTTGGACGAAAGATGGTTTTTAATAATTGTTTGTTATGGCATTTTAGTGATACATTCTAGAGATAATCGCGTATACAGACGCTACTACGTTATTAGTAAAAGCTTGGAAATATAATACGTTAAAAATAGGGCAAATAAAAATCCGCAAATATTTTAAATTGGATTTAGATAATAAATTAAATTTTAATACGGTTAAAATAATGCTTAATGAAATAATTTATTTCGGTCAAATAAATAAATTATTAAATTAAACTTTTATCAATTTCAAATATTTTCGTTTCTTACAATCAACTAAATATTTATCCGAGTTTCATTTATTGTAGATATTCGACGAACCAACAAAGAAAATTTAATTTGCGACAGATATTGATTATTTTCAAGTTAAAACTATATTTTCATAACAAAGAAATATGTTTGTTGAACTGCAATTTGTTTGAGTGCCCTAACAAATATTTCTTTACTGCTTTTTGAAAGAACTTATTTGGATTAATACGTATTGCTGTGACCTAGCACCCCGGTTTTCGTAAATTTTCATGTTTACTCCGATTTGCCTTTGTCAATGTTTCGAGCAAATTTTCTCTGTAATTAATGTTATTTTTTGTATAAGATTTAGTTAATTAATTAATTGTTTAATTTATTTATTTAAATTTTCAGTTGTTTTAAATTAATTTCACTCTGTAAAAATGTTTTGCGTTCGTTTTTGTAGTTCTTGTCCTTCTTAGAAGTTTTCTTCGATGATCTGTGCGCGACGTTGTTGCACGCAGCTGTTGTTATATGTATGCGACTGTTTAGCATTGTAAGGACAAATTCCTTGACAGATGCCGGTGTAAGTAGATGTAAATTTGAAAAACTGCTACCATTTTGTGATTTCATATGATTTTAAGATTTGTTTCGTTTATTAGATTATTTTTCGTCCATCAAGGAACTCGCTTGATAATAATTATTATTGTATTGTTGTGTACACAATTTAGATATAAGATCATTTATTATTTTTGTTCGGGAAGAGATTTTAAGTTTAAAGAGTTTATTTTTTTTTTTGGTTTTTTTTTAATTTTGTTGATTCGTAATTATTTTTTAATCACCTCGGGTTGAGTGAATAGAAGCATTGTGCTTGTATGTAAGTTTTTCTTTTGTGAATTTACTTGTTTTGTCCACGTTTAATTTAGTCTGCTTTAATTTTGAAACCACGTGGATTGATTTGTTATAAAAAAGGATTATCTTCTTGAACAATATTGTTTTTTTTGTTTTGATAGAGGATTTAGCATTGTCCTTTTTAAATTTAGAGTCTTATGCAGTTTTTGATTTCCGCCAGAGCCCTATGTTCATGGTTTTTTTTTCTGCAATTTGTATTTAATGTTTTTTTTTTTCTTTTATATATATAATAAATTTTTGATTGTTAATTAGCGTCATTCAAAATTCTGTTCTTTTATTGAAAATTTAACCTTTTCAATTTTTGGGGTATTAAAGAAAGTCAGATTTCTTTCACCCACTTTTTACTTTTCGTGATTAGTTTTAATTTGCGAGGGTATTCGTTGAGCTAGCTAATTTGATTTTTCATTTTTATTATTTTATTTTGCATTTTCTTTAGTACATTCAGTACACAGCAGTATGTATTTATTAACGACAAAGAAGTATTTTTCTCATTTCTCATTGTATGATGTATCTACATAAAACCGGTTACTTAATATGAAAACAGAAAGAAAAAAACTTATGCATTTTATATATACTTCATCTACCTGTTCTCAAAATAGACTACATAATATTCTATTAAGGCAATTTAATCCGGTAATTCAGTCCCGAGGAGAATCAAGGCCAGCTGCGGTTGCCGGTTCCAGAGAAACGCCTCGACGATATAAATTCATTAACGCATTTCGTAAGGTAATAATTTACCTGGACCATTAAACGACCTCAGATGTATGCACGCATATCTAAATGCGAAGCAAAAACAAGAGAGGAGATGGGAAAATCGACAAAACGTGCGCGTGCCGCTTTATGATATTATATATAGGTACACCTAACATACAAAGTATACCCATATAGACTAATATATATGTACGCACGTTAAAGGATTAGAAATCATTGTCGTATAAACCAAAAAAAAAGAGTGTCCGGCTCGCTTAAGTGGTCATTGTTCGAGGACCGCGCGTGAGTAAGTTCGGATATCGAAAACGCTAATGGCACAGCCGCATTCCTGACATCGGTCCATGGGCTGAGCGTCGCGTCGATGCGAGAACCATTAGCGGGTATCGGAGTTGTTCCGTCACGAGCTATGCTAATAAGACGTGTGTATCTGTCCTGTCCGATGTTTGTGTGAGAGAGGAAAAAAAAACGACTAAAAGGACATAAAGGGTTAATCGTGTATCTGTGGAGGCGAATTTTTGTTTGTTTTTTTTTTTTCGTTATACCTACTCGCCGTAAAGTACAAAAAGCGTTTTCTAAAATGCAGGCGAATTTCAATAACTCGAATCGAATTGTTTGATGATAGCATCGAGATTAAGAAATAGGGGTAATTGTTGCTGGTGAATTCAGTTCACCCTAAACATTTCTCTAAATTTGTCGCTCTGAATGTCTAAAGGTATCAACAATACAGGGTGTATCAGATATAGAGATAAATATAATAATATGTAGTAGCTGTAATCATATACAATCAAAAAGTCTTAATGCACAGGGGGTCTATCTGTAAGCATAAACGAGAAAAAAAATATTTTATAAATGCCGTGGGCTAGAGCCGCATCTGTGCCCAACCTAAATGCTGTACCGAGTATACCCCCACATACCACTATCATTCAGCCATTACCGCTGTTAGTTTTGTGTGGATCGCCGCTTGGAGTGCAAGCCACTTCGAACATTTTATTTAAATTCTTCCCGTCTCGAAAAAAACGATCCTTTTCAGGACCATCATGATTTCATATAAAGAAAATCGAAGCTTGATGCATGGGCATTCATTTTCGCCCGACATCATAGTAAAAAGGCGTGTTTGCAAATTTTCTGTATCTGCATTTATTTTGGTGTAATTCGATTCAATTCATTTTGCGTTATATGATTAAATAAATCCGAAAGAAATAACTCAGATTCATGTGGTACCGTTTATTAACAAGTAACTCTCGATTAGACAAAGCAAAAGAAAAATATTTACGTTTTTCGTAACTACTGAAGTAGCATATCCGGTGAAACTCAAACGTCTTATTCAGGATATTAAAAATAATACTTTGTAGACTTACGTAGAATGCTCTTAACAAAAAAGGAATGTTTATTTTATAAAAAGAAGAAATTGAAAATGCCCCAGTTTTACTATTTTTACAAGGGCATTTATTTATTCAGAATGACGTTAAATGAACTTACGGCATACCATTAAGAATAATACTAAGTGAGTGCAATGTATTTGTACATAATACCACGTTTAGCGGGTGCTTAACATGACGTTTACTTGCATCAAGCCCGGACTAAAGAATTTTTGGCTCTAAATCTTACTTTTCTTTTGATTCTTTAATGATGAAATCCGGTTTCGGTGGGTTTGTGCTTTATATGGCGTGTAGTTAACACCCAAGCAAAATTTACTTTTTTATTTGATACACCCTGTGTAAGTTATACATACTAATAAAGATCAAGTAGATGGCTTAGAAAAAATAGGTATTCATAAAGTTAACTTAACACTGTACCCTCCGTATATTAATAAGTCACAGTCGCTCAGCGTTAATACACAGATTTTTTTTATACTATACTATAGCTATTACATTTTCATATTCCGTTTCTAGTTTTCAAAATGACTGGAACATTTGATTAAATTACAACGGCGGACGCTATTTTATCCACTTAATATCACATTCTATTCTTGTCCGGGTGGTTCGCTTCCAAAATAAACTGGGAGCCGTCGAAGCGGTTTGCGAACTGCAATCCGTAACCGAATAACCGCTAATTCTATTACATCTGCGCTTTGCACTATGCAAATGTGAGCTCGCGATGTGCGCTCGAATAGAGGCGAAGCGAACGATTTTTCTTTACGGCAGCACTGGTTAAAATCTGCCCTTTTGCACTTGTATAAGATTAAAGTGAAATATGAAGCCCGTGTTGCTATAGTGGGAAGTGGGAAATTCAACATTCCTGGTTGATAATTGAATCCGACGGTTCAGTTAACGGCGTGGATCAAAGTAAATAGGAAGCGTAATATGATCCTTTTTTATCGAGTAAACATCAGATATATGTATGTATGTGGATAAAATGAGTAAGCCGATGAAATGATTTTAAATAGACCTACAAATATTATTTTTATACCTTTTATATCAATTTTCTGGAGACAAAGAAGAATAAAGCAATTACGTATGATATAGTAAAGTACGTCCTCATTTAGTATTATTCTTAATGGTATGCCGTAAATTCATTTAACGTCATTCTGAATAAATAAAGGCCCTTGTAAAAATAGCAAAACTGAGGCATTTTAAATTTTGTTCTTTTTATAAAATAAACATTCCTTTTTTGTTAAGAGCATTCTACGTAAGTCTACAAAGTATTATTTTTAATATCGTGATAAGACGTTCGAGTTTCACCGGATATGCGACTTCAGTAGTTACAAAAAACGTAAATATTTTTCTTTGGCTTTGTCGAATCGAGAGTTAGTTGTTAATAAACGGTCCCACATGATTCTGAGTTATTTATTTTGGATTTATTTAATCATATAACGCAAAATGAATTGAATCAAATCACAGAAATAAATGTTGATGCAGAAAATTTGCAAACACGTCTTTTTACTATGATGTCGCGCGAAAATGAATCTATACATTCCCGCGCTTTTGCCGATGCATCAAGCTTCGATTTTCTTTATATGAAATCATGATGGTCCTGAAAAGGGTCGTTTTTTCGAGACGGGAAGAATTTAAATAAAATGTTCGAAGTGACTTGCACTCCAAGCGGCGATCCACACAAAACTAACAGCGGTAATGGCTGAATGTCAGTGGTAGGTGGGGGTATACTCGGTACAGCATTTAGGTAGGGCACAGGTGCGGCTCTAGCCCACGGCATTTACAAAATATTTTTTTTCTCGTTAATGCTTACAGATAGACCCCCTGTGCATTAAGACTTTTTGATCGTTAATGATTACAGCTGCTACATATTATTACATTTACCTCTATATCTGATACACCCTGTATATACTTTGTTTATTCATTTATTTTGCTGTGATATTAAAATATGTTATCATGTTTTCTCTGATACGAAACAGTGAAATCAATTTTGTTCGCTGATGTGTTTACATACATATATGATTTTAACTGAGAATACTCGTATATTTATTTGCCCAAACAACAACGAGCTTAAGTGGATGAAGAACAGAAGCAGATTATCGATTTCTTAAGTGCACATCAGGAAATAAATACGACAAACATTTCTTACGATGTATTTATGTTTTTCTGAAATATATCGAAAACATATTTATGCTTTATTCGGTAATATAAATGGCACGTATGTATTTGATTTGTTATTTTTATATCTACCTTATAAATCTTGTTTGAATTTGTTCACGATTGTCGTCAATAACTTGAAGAAATATGTTTTCTACATCTAGATTTAACAGAATAGCATGGTCATAGTTTTTTTTATTTATTAGTTGCCGAAAACTTCGATTCTGCAAAAATTGCAAAAAAATAACATCTGTTTTGCATAAAACAGAAAAGTATTGTTCGAAGTAACATTTTTTCGCCTATATACAGTAGTAATTAAATTATTTGTATAAAATAAAGTTTTCAAAGAAGAATTAGAGTTAGTATGGTGTCTGTACTGGGAAAACATGACAAACTATTTTCTGGTTTCACGTATATACAATCAAAAATATCCAAACACTGAAAGGAAACCTAATGTGCTCTCTTTTAAAAGACTAAAGGACTGCAACCACTGAAGAAAATGAATTTTCAGTAGTAGGTAGTGTTGTTAAATCCTCAAATATTTCTATGCCGGCGGTCGTATTAGGCAGAATAGGAGTTTTTTTTTACATTTTAAACAAAAATTAATTACATGCTTACCATTATGAATTAGGCCAAGAATTAGATCAATGTGGTTTCAATCGAAGGTTGATTTTTGTCAGTAGGAACTAGAAAAACGGCCTAGAGATTTCTTCAAGATTCTTCAATATATTATTTGCCGATGAAACTAGCTTTCACAAGAATTATCACGTCAACCACCATAATTTTCATTAGTGCGACACAATTAATCCGCATGCCATCAGGACAGGTGATCATTAGTGACAGTGGTCTGTTAACGTTTGGGGAGGCATCATTGGAAACAAACTTTTAGGGCCGTGTTCGTTTTTTATGGTAATCTTACAGGACCACGTTATTTACACTTTCCTGGCACTTAATTAAGATTATTAGATTATTGATATAAGAGGGTAAATATCCTCATTTTCCCTTTTACCATAAATTTCATTCTTACCATTATCAATTGGTCCAAGAACTAAATCAATGTGATTTCAATCGAAGGTTGATGTTTTGTCTGTAGGAGTTAGAAAAATAGCCAGGAGAAGTAAGATTTTATAATATATTTGCTGATGAAGGTATCTTCCAGCGTTATCCGCCATAATTTTCATTAGTATGATACAGATCTGTTAACATATGGAGAGGCATCATTCGAAGCAAACTTTAGAGGAACACTTTTTTACGGTAATCTTACAGAAGCACGTTTATTTACACTTTCTTGACAATGAATTTAGAGAGTTGTTGAATGATGTATCTCTTGATATAAAAGGGTAAATGTGGTTTCAACTTGATGGAACAAGTTTCATTCTGCGCATAATGTAATTAATCCCGCAGAACGTCAATGCATCTAACTACAAATATGTTTTAGACAAAATAGCGGTTATATGGAAAATCTGATGTTCTAATTATTTTTTTATGTTATTTGGCACGATTTATTGTTTACTTGTATTGCTTCGTTAATTTTTCGATGTTTTTGAGATTTTCATATTAAGTAATTATTTTATGATCTTCATTTTTACAATCGCCGCCTACTAAGATTAAAAATATGATCGCAGTAATAAAGATATAATACGCCACCCTTTAGCACTCGTTTAACCCATCTATCCTCAGTCATCCTGCCTATATGCCCCAGCTGTCCCCTGTCCCTGCTGTCTTGCTTGCCTTTGCTATTCTTTTATCTATTTCTTTTTCTTCATCTCCTCTAGTAGTTAGTGTAACACCCAAGTATTCCCTCTGCTCCACCTTTTCTATTTTATAGCTTCTACTTCCACAGTATTTTATTATGACGTTTGTTTTGTCCATGTCTTTCATGACCATATATTTTGTCTTTTGCGCATTGATTTCCAAACCATATTCTCTTGCTTTTTGTTCCAGTAGCTGGAATGCATGTTGTAGTTCTTTCCTGGATCTTGCCATGAGTAGGTACTATATCGTCCGCATATGCCAGACACTGGTGTTTGTAGCCATATGTTAAACCTTTGGTGTTTCTCCCGCTTTCCCTTAGATTGATTTCTTGGTCTAGGCTGAAGAGCCTTGTGGATAATGGATCTCCTTGTCGGAACCCTTCTTTTTACAGTGAATTCTCTCAATAACCCTCCAGTGTTACCTTATTCTGTGTGTTCTTCATTGTCATTTCTACCGGTCTTCTCAGTTTTTTTGGTATTCGGAGTTTTTCCAATGCATCGTATAACTTGCTCTCTTGATGGTGTCGTATGCTTGCTTATAATCTATAAACAGCACATGGAAGCTTAGATTCTGTTCGTAAGCATGACACAGAGTATGCTTAACAAAAATCAAAGCACTTGTTAATAGGACTCAATGACGTAAACATACGTGTTCTATTTAAAAAAAAGTAAGATATACCCATTTGAAGTTAACTGAGTTTGCGCTTTAGTAACGAATACTCAGTATATTAAAATACAACAATAGACACTCCTGCAGATATATAGGTAAGTAGGTAGGTCCCTTCTAAGATATTTCGAAATTTGATTCACTTATTCTAAGTGATAATTAAATTACAATCGCTTTTCTCAAACAGTGCAAGCGATAAAATTGTTAGAAAATCAAAGATATCTATAATAATATCGTATAAAAACGTCACTATTTACGAGTTATAGAGGAATTCTCTGCTGATGAAACACATATGTATATCAAAAGTACATTTATTCTTTCTATATTATCACCATTTCGATTTTGACAATGCAATATCTAATTCACCAATTTATCGGTTGTTGTAACCTAGTAATGACAACACAGCATGTGTGTGGTACTAACAGTAAATATTTAGAATATACATTGGAAATATGGGCTGTTCCCATCGTCTATTGGATTGTTTAGAATGGACGTTTCGGCATTGTTCCTACTGCCGTCCTCAGGGTAGCTCTAGGAGTTTAACATTGCACCTCTTAGTCCTAAGAGTCATTACTAATATATCCATACACAGGTCGATAAGTGTGCACTTGATTACATACTCTGTACATATTATAATGAATACACAATCTTTTTTTCTTAATGTAACCCGCATTTTATTATTTTACGACATACCTAAAAATGTATGGTAGTATTATTTTCCGTCCATGTGTACACGGCGCACATAAAAATACTGATACGAAATACGTGCGTATACTATGTACCAACATATTTCAGGGATATGTAACGAATTTTTGTAGGTTATAAAACCCGCTATTAAAATGCCTGCTTGACTAATTGTAGGGCGCAGCTTTTAAGCCGATGCACGTTTATATATGTTCCATTCCTAGCGTGTTCGTCATAGTTTCATCGGAAGAATTCCAGTTTTAATGTAAACGCTTCGCTTTTATCTATATAGACGTTTCAGTCCTATTAAAGCAACTCTTTCTTTTCAAATAATCCCGATGAATAATAAAAATGGGAAAACGGGTAATTTGTTGTCAATAGCGTAGATTTTTGAAGTCCATCAGCTGTGTGTGCTGTAAAATGATTGCTTTATATGTATAATTAGTAGAGATGGTGATTTTTGTTGGCACTCAGTGGCGCAGACTGTATCTAGTCGGTCGGCATTATGTATACAATATACGTATATGTACATAAAACGATTCACACGCTTTGCCTGGGGAGTATGTACTAATATTACACATAAAAATAATAATTATTCGAACCAAAGAAACATTTCTTTGCCGCTATTTAAAGAACTATTCCGTTCAGTTAATACCCATTTCTTTCACTAAAATAACACTATTTTTAATTGAATGATATATCTTTTGATTGAAAAAAATAGTTCTGTTAAATAGTAGCAAAGAAACACTTCTTTGATTTAAGGAATTCTATTTTGTCTGCGTGCGCTACTGTGTTTGCCAATAAGGAAATCACCATCACTAAATTAATTAGAAACTGTCATACACCGAGGGAAAAAAACGCTTTATTTTCATCTACTATACCAGGTGTCCAGCCTAATAAGAGCAACGGTTCCTAGTCAAATTATTGCCTTTTTGAAAATGTTTACAAAATATGTTTCAAATAAATGTTGCCTCAAATCATATTCTACACATACTAAAATCAGTTTCAGTAATGGCGGACTTCCGGTTGTACCGGAAGTAGATAGTAACTTTATTATTTTAAATGGAACACCCTGTATATTGTTGCACTTTTGGATTCCTTGTTAAATTTAAATAACAATACGTTAGGGATACATTGGGGTTAAGTTGTACCGTTTCCGGATTACATGACGTTTTTTGGAAAAAATGACATTTCCAGTGTCTTCGGTGTTTGGAAATTCCTCCTGAAATACGAAAGTTAGAAAGATGCGGTTTTCAGTTTTCGCTTAACCATGAAACAGCACACGTTTTTTATTTTAAAATTGTTGCGTTTACATTACAGCGTTATTAGATAGGGATATGTAATTTTCGAACTCTAAAATCATGGATAACTTGATATTTTTAAATTGAACGATATAGCAATTTTGACATAAATGGATATAAAATGTAATTTTCTTTCGATTTTATATGGGTATCATTGTATCATTGTGTCTATCTCCAACGGCTTTGGAGATATTCGCTATTCTTCAGTTTCTCACGATAGATACGTATTGCGAATCGCCGGCCACCTTCCCCTCGCATTTCACCAGGCTTGCTACTGGCAGCAATAATACTGGTATGCTTAGAAAGTGGCCCACAGAACACAATAGCACTTCTAGAAACACAAAAAAACTTGAAATTAAAGAAAAGAAGAATTTACTAAAGTGCGTTCTGAAACATTGGAGGTGAACATAGCAAAGATAAAAAACACAACATTACTGGAATATCAATAAATCAGCACATTTTTCAAACTACATTACTCTATCCTGTTGTTATTGTACAGAGAATTTGTGCAACACTATTATATTAAATGTTCAAAATGCTGTCCGTTTTGGGCACTACATAATCGAAATCGCTTTTGCAAACACTGCAAACATTTCTGAGCATGAGATTTCTGATGTGAAGATCTTATCACCCTGAGATGGAGTAAGCAAAACTTGTTGACAGGCCTGGTGTTATGGTTGAGTTTAGTTGCGTTTTGTGAAGTTTAAATTCCTATGCACGTATAGGACACAGGATTATAGGTATTCTGGGGACATGGTAAGTATTCTTTGCTGTCGAAATGATGTTCTGCGCGACATACCACAATTCACTCGGCACAAAGGTCGGATAGCCGTTTTTTGTCTAAGAAATACTGACTATGACGCTGGTAAGTGACCCCATAACAGAATTTCGTAAGTCGCTCTGCTATGGAACAATGCATAATAAACCTATTTGGCTGCTTCAAATGTGCCTATATTCACCACCCTGCGTATTACATAGATTACTGAGGAGCTTGCTCAGTAACTGTTCCACATGTGGTCGAAATCCGATGGCTTGACAAATGAATACCGAGAAAACAGACAGTTCTAAAGGCTTGGTTGTTAATAACATGCTACTGTTTTGTTTTTCAGTGTTCAGTCTTTCGCGGGGCAGTTTCACACTCAATTATGATTGATTCCTATCACAGTGTCTTGTTGAAATGGAGTATAATCTGCGAACAGATACGCCCTGTTACAATATTTCCAAGGATATTATTCATACATACAAGAAACAGCAGTGGACCCAATATCGATCCTTGAGGAACCTCTTTGTAAATAGGGACCACATCGAATGATTTTTTCATTTAACCGCACGACCTGGGCTCTATTAGTTAGATAAGATTTTAAGAGGTTGTGCGCTGTGTCTTTAAAATACCGTAATGCCATAGTTTTTTCAGCAATATATCGTGATCCACCAGGTCGAAAGCCTTACTTAGTTCGCAATGGAAGAAAATCGTCTATTCTATTTAAAAACTTTTGCGATTGTTGGTATTATACCACGTGTGTATAAATTGTCGCAAAAGCTACACGTAGCGACATACTTCGTTCGTTTCTGAATCGAAAATCTAAATGGTAAAATATTGTACTATGCTTCATAAGTCTTCACGAGGTTCTTTGAAGTTCGGTTTTTTAGTTCCTTAATAAGCGTTTGTTTCGTTATTTGTCGGTATAGATAGCTGCAATTTTGAATTTAGACGTTTTCTTATTTCTGTTTTTTTCGTAAACAGTTTCTTTTTGATTTTAGACCCTGGTTTCAACATTTTTTCATAAGCATCCTTTCATGAAAAACGCATTTGGCAACATTGGAGGACAATGACTTTGCATTCTAATTTGATTTCAATCAAAACCATTACTGTCAAATTTTGACATTAATCTGAAGTGTTCAATTTTATGCAAGCTCTGCTCTTTTTCATGATTACTCGTATTCTCTTGATTAGTTTTTTCTGTTTCAGTGTTTTTATCGTTCTCGTATTATTGTTTTGTTTATTTACAATGGTTTTTACATTTAATGAATATGCGTAGGTAATAGTGTCGCTAATTTATTACAAGAGATGCGTTCGAAAAATCACAACTACTAATTCTGTTTTAATAAAGCTTTCTTATTGCTTTTCCCTATGTATCATTTGTGTTATCCAATTTGTCATTTGTAATTCTGGTCTGTCAATTTTGGCAAGTATTGTAACTACCATTACGGTAGTATGCGACTACATTGTTGCCAAATGTATGTTACTTTCAAGTGGCTCCTGAAGACGCATGAAGCATAGTACCCATATTTTACCATTTAGATTTTAGATTCAGAAACGAAGGAAGAATGTCGCTGCGTATAGCTTTTGCGACAATTTATACACACGTTGTATATGATAAACATTAAGCATATCTGCATCACCTTTCTTTGCACTAGAACGATTTTTACACATTTTAATTCATCGGGGAATATTTCCTCAGTTATGCAATGATGAAATATATCTGTCAGAGATTGTACTACGTTTTTGCAGATTTTTGAAGTAACTCCACAGAAAAGCCCTAAACATCCTCAACACTTCTTCATTCATCTTCCTTGATGGCAGACATTATCTCCCCCCAGATGTATCGATTCCAGAAAGATAGAATAATCTATTTTATCGATGTGTTTCGATAGAAGACATAACCCTCTTTCAGAATGTAAGGGAGAAAAATGAATTATGGATTAAAGAAAAAGATTGGTTGTTATGTAGTAATGGTAATTGGTATTAAGGAATCCATAAGCAGATTGCGCTACTTTTTTGTGCAGTTGCTGTTATACTTAATGTCGTGAGGCAATCATAATTTACCTCAATCATTGGCGCCTTTCCTGGTCACTTAATTGCTCCAGCTTAAAAAAAAAAAAAAGAATAAAAACATCAGCTTGTGTTTATTTCCTCTCTCGCATGGACGTTGTTCTTCCACGTATTGGTATTTGAGTTAATAGCAGTAATTACGAAACATTAACACTGTTGACATCAACATTATTACTCTACAATTTTCTTACGGACTGCAGCATAAACGAGACCTTATTAAAGACTCGACGATGCATACACATACACGTATATAGAAGCAGTTGTGCGGCTGGTGTGCATCTATGTTGTCCGTCTCGACCGTAGCCTCCAACGCCCGACTACAATAATTACTACCTCCGTCTAATGATCGTCTAAAGAGGGAATTTCTTTCATTTCCTTCACGCATCGTCGAACCGTGTTACCAAGGGAAATGAAGAAACGTCGATGAATTGTAGGCCGAGAAAATAATAATGCAGACACACCGTTGCCATTAGATTAATAGACGCCTAATTGGATCTGTGTACTGATATGCGTACGAATGCGTGTCTACGTCTATTTAACGACGTATTTCACAATGCTGAGACTACAGAGGAATCGCTGAGCCGACGTTGTTGTTGGTATCTGGTTAATTATGTGTAGGTATTTATTATTTATCATCTTCGATTTGCTTTAGTACTCATTAGAAACTAAAACATTGATGGTATATTTATTGTTATGGTACATATACTCTATATGATTTAAAAGGGAATGTTACTATTTTACTTAGTTATATTTTAAAACTAATTAGATATTATAAGAAAAAGGTAAATAATATGTAGCAGCAGACAGCCAGACGATGTCCAGGTGATGTAGGAAATCTCTGCATTTGGCAAGTCTTTCAAGGCATTTTCCTTCAGAATTTTCCCTTCAGGAAGCAAGGTGATCAGCAGTGATATACCTACACATCGAAAATGAATATTAGAATTTGAATAGTGTACTATTACAATATCAATTCAAATGAACATTCTTATTATTTTTACTGTGTATTTATGTCAGTTAAATTTAGTCTAATAACGTTTGTATATGCATTGGCAGTCCAATTGCTTTGATACGTCAACAGAAAGACATGGGGAAATTGCTGGAAATTAAGTTCTGTAACGATTCTATGTGTATAAATGGTTGCCTACTTTTTAGGTGCAGTAATGAATTTTAAGATTATTAATTTTACATAGTAATAAGTGTTTAAAAATTCCAAATGTATTTTTCCCACAATTCAGAGACACATACCTTTATCATATTACAATTATAAGGTGATTCCAGAATTTTGCAATTTTATTTATTTTCATTTCGTTTAAACATTCGACAGTCCATTCGATCACATGGACATTCTCATGTATAAAACAATGGATGTTCCCCTCATTTCGGTTATATTAACGGATTTTCACAGACAGTTGGACTCCTTGACGAAGACAATCGCTTTCAAATCAGTTAAAACATTTTCAATTCGAACCAGCCGACCTTTGTTCAAGGCAGACGTATCTCAATTCGTTTTTGTAAAATTTAACGGCTATTTCGATAAAATCCAATTTTATTCCAAATTACAACCTAAAAAAATAACTGTTAATTGTTAAACAAAGTTTTTCACATAAATATTATCCAAATTACCTGCAACCTTTTGGGTAATTTTTCTTCAAACGACGATTTTCCTGAGTTTCCTGTCCTTAACGAGCCATTTCTCCGTGATTTGATGTAACTACGATGCACGAGGGCCCTTATTCGACCTGAACAGTCCCATCCACACCGATGTTCGCAGAATTCGTCCGATTAGAAGGTATTCCTCGTCAAATCTACCTAAAAATAAACGTATTATTTCAATTATAATTTAAATTTAATTCTACTTATAAGAAATTTCATTTTTATTCGTTCAGAAAGAGTTGAGGTTAGAAAATTGTTTGTATCATCACTGAACGGTTTGCAGTTACTTGGGGAAATTTGTATGAATAGGTTTATAAGTATGTTATGTATTTGCGTTACGAACCAATATCCAGTAATTTACCTTCAACGTTGGCCATTCTCTTTCACACGTCTATTTAAGCCTAGCTTAACTCCGTTTGAACGGTCAGAAATCGCGGGAATTTTGAAATTTGATTTAGACGTATACATGTTTGAAACTATGAATTTAAATTGCAAAAAGTGGAATTACTAATAAAACTTTTGTGTTATTAATTAAACGGACTCACGTACTTACCTGAGATTAAAATATCCAAAGATTTATGTCTAATTTTAAACAAGTTCACATTTAGAATTTTTTTTTATTAAATAAAATCGCTTTTATTCGCGCTTAAATGTTTTAATTTTACATAAGAGATTGAATACTATTGAGGCACAACATTATCATGCCTATGATATCATTTAAACTGGTCATTGACAGTAAAATTGAAGGAAAGGACATTTTTTGACAACAGTCCTGCACGCTTGCCTTTTACGTACTAAATATAAGAGAGTTAACGAGGTATTCATTACTTTTTTTATGTCACCGCCCCTCGATTGGAAACTTCTCGCCCTGCATGCCATCTGGCTGGTGAGAGAGCACACTTCTAAATCAAAATTAATAAAGATAGAGGACACTGGGATGTATAAAATTTGATTTTTCCTAATTTAATTAATGTATTTCTTTTAAAATTTATTTTTTTAATCCGGGCTGTATGCTACTGTGTAGCGTAACAGTATATTTATATTAATTTTTATACGTGTATTAAGCTGAGGTAGTCATCTCATTAGCCTAGCAGCAAACCAACAACCAGCAGCATCATTTTTATTACAACTATATTGTCCAAAAGCTAATTTTGTTGTACATTAACATGAACTAAACGGAATATTTTGATATTGAATTCCACGTATTGTTATTGCAAAAATCGAATATCCAGTAATTTCTGCTATACCTACAAGTAATGTTTATATCTCCATGATTATCTTTCGCGATTGTTCCGCAGCTGTAAGGTCAAAGGTAAACATCTCGCCGGCGAAACTCAAACGCTAAAACCCGCTCGGTTATTCCTCGGGCCGCCTACTTGATTAATGTAGGAGTCGTTCCATTATTAGGACCGGTAATGATCTAAATAATTCCGTTCGCTTCGATTTTCCCATGAGCTCCTAAACGCCTTCATGATCGGAAAGAGTTCGCTGGTTTATCACGCAAATGCGGACTAGAGTTGAAGCAGAACACAAGATTTACATTATTATCATATTCGTTTTATTACCGCATTTTTTAACTGCTTTACAAGCCCCAATTCTGATGAATCAGATTTACCAATCATTGGAAATTTAATTAATTAGAGGACAGATTTGAGAAATCGGAAAGTTCACGATTCTTTAGGTCGATATGGCCATCTATTAAGCAAAGTACAATAATAATAAATTTTATTTATTTTACATCATCAAGACAGCAGCATTTGTTAATATAAAATGATTCGGTCTCCGTGAACTAATTAATTTCAAACAGCAATGTAAAGAGTTTTTTATAAACTAATTTGTGACGTCATTCCGCGAAGTCGCCACTCGTTTCACTTTTCTTTAACCCCTTTACAGGAGGGCGCAGGAATAGCGGTTGGCGTTGTTTTTTTGAACTTCAAACGCCCTTCTAGAAAGTAATGTGGGATTCGCTGATCAGCAATTATAACATACAATAGACAAAGAAGTAGATAAAATTTGAAATAAATACCGTATTATCTTAAATATGCGAGACTTTAAACAAAATAGACTATCATTTCCTGTGGGGAACACGCTGTTACAGCAGATGCCACATTACTTATCAACAGCTTAATAATAAAATAAATTTATGTACTTTACATTATACCAAATGGAATTTCGAATTCTTACAAATGGGTATGACAAAAAAGGATTTAATATGTAGCAGTAGATAGCCAGACGATGTCCAGGTGATTTAGGAAATCTCTGCATTTGGCAAATTCTTCAAAACAGTTTCCTTCAGAATGTTCCCTTCAGGAGGTAAAGATGATCAGTAGTCAAATACCTACACATATATTTTTATAACAGATATTGACAGATCAAAGTTGGATTTAAGTTCAGGTCGAATAAACATTTTTATTTTATTTTTTACAGTGTACTTATTTTACTTAAATTTAGTGTAATAATTGTTTTATATGTATTTACAAACCAAATGCATTGATATGTCAACAGAGAGACTGGGAGAATTGCTGGAATTCGGTTTCGTAAAAAATTGACGTGTGTGCAAGGTTGCATACTCTTTGTACAGTAATTAATTTTAAGGTTGTTAATTTATCATAGTAATAAGTATTGAAAATTTTTAAATGTATTTTTCTCATGATGTAGAGACACGTACCTTTATTTTATAATGAATGTAAGGTGATTCCAGAATTTTGCAATACTTATTTATTTCAATTTAGTATAAACATTCCACAGTTCCATTTGATCACATCGGCATTCTCATGTATTAAATATCTTATATTTTGCTCACTACAGTGAAAGTAACGGATTTCTCAAAGGCAATTTGCCCCCCTGGCCAAGACAATCGCTATCGAAGTCTGTTAGAGAATTCCAATTCAAAAGGATTCACTAACCAACCTCCGTAAGAGACGGTCGTGTCTCGATTAAATTTTGTAAAATTTAACGGCTCTTTTGATAGAATCCAATTTATTCCAAATTCCAATCTAAAAATGATGGTTAATTATTAAACAAAGATTATCATATCAATTTTACCTACCTTTTACCTATTACTGTTAGATAATTTTCTCCAAAGACGATATTCCTGAGATATGTTCCTGTCCTGAGCCATTCTCCGTGATTAGAAGTATGAGAGCTCCATTCGGTGTCTTACCTTGCCTTGGCCACTCTGATGCTTGCTGACTTGGTTCCTCCAAAGGTATTCCCCGTCCATATCAACCTAAAAATAAACCTATTATTTTAATCCTAATCTAAATTTTAATATACTTATGAGGAATTTCATTTTTATATGTTCGGCTAATAATTTGTTTGGTTAAGAATTTTGTATGACCGCTGAACATTTTGCGACCACTGGTGGAAAAACTTTTATAAGGTGGTACTGTTAATGTTACTAATCAATATAGTAATTTTACTATTCAATGTTGCATATACTGTCTCACCCGTCTTTTACGCATAGAATTGCTCAGATAAACGTCTCGAAATTGTGGGAATTTTAAAAGTTATTTTTAACCGTATTTATTTTTCTACGATAAATTTATATTGCAAAAAGTGAAATTACTGACAAAAACCTATTTGTTATTCAATAAGCGAACCCATTGAACTTACCTCAGACACTTATATCTTTATTTATGTTGTTTTTACACGGTTTCACATTTAGAACTTTTTTATTATCTAAAACCACATTTGTTTGCACTTAGATGTTTTTCATATTTTACAAAATTGATCATAATTGATGTACCAGTGTCTCATGCACATTATTTCATGTAAACTAAACACTTTATTGGGGATAGAGGACATACAAGCAACACCCTCCTACGGCACCTGGGGTCTTACTGAAGAATAAGAAGGGTTGATTAGCGTTTCGTATTTTTTTTTTAATGCCAGCGTATCGTCTAGCCTATTTCAATCAGAAATTCTCACCCTGCATGCCATTTGGCATTTGAGAGGACATACTTATGATTAAGAAGTAGCGAATGTAGATGACAATAGGATATTTAAAATTTGATATTAAATAATTCAATTAAAGCATTATATTTAATTTTTTTATAACGGTCTGTATGCTACCCTGTAGCGTTACTTTTGGGCTTTAGACTTTTCTAAGACTATAACTGGGTAACCATTAAGTGGGTCGCTTCTTGTATCAACACTTTTATTTGATTTTTTTTTAAACTGACCGGTTTCCTAAAGATCATATAAATGAACCACGCGGTATAATGTAGAGTAAAATAGGCAAAACCAATATCAGGGAACAGTTCTTTATTTCTTTTTCTATGTATTGGTATAATCTTACAATTAGTAGTTTTAACTTTTTTTTAGCAAAATACCTTCGATAAAGATTAAAATTTATTAAATAAATCAATACCATAACTAAATATAGTTTTGACAAAGAGGGCTAATATTTGATCTAACCCACTAGAAAATTTTGGAGACATATCATTAATTAATTAAATATCTTTTTCAACAGCAATGAGAGAAAGACCCTCGTAGAGCTTGCCACTAAATGTTCAGTCTAGTTAGAACTACTATTAAGTTCACAGCGTGCTGTCTTAGATATTAAAATCTAAATCATTGATTAAACATACTTTCCGCAACATAAATTCTATCTTGTGACTTTTCAACGTTCAACCCAAGATAATTTCGCATATCCTCTCAGCTTAATCCGTTTAGTAACTTATCTGCTCCATCTTCCATGCTGCGCGCAGTGAAATTCTCTTGTCACTCGTCAGCATTTAACAACGGCTTCCAGGTTGCCAGACAGACGAATTTCACCGTCGTGTATAATTGATAAATATATCGTTTCGCTTCCGTCGTAAATCCACATCAGATCGGTATGCGCAAATTATTAAATTGCAACGACAAATTCCCCTTCGCAATCCCCGAGAAAACGAGCATAATATAAATCATCGCGTCATCCTAGGAAGAAGAATTTATTCCGCGTTTCTTCGCGCACATGGCACTACGAAATCATAAGGGATCCATGTCGCATCGTCGCGTCGAATTAAATAGCGCAGATCGGTTATATGTATGCACGTCAGATAAATTTATTTTGACAGTTGGCTCACGGAAACGTCAAACCGCAAAACGCAGAGGGCGCTCGGAGCGGCGGGCGCGTTATTTTCGAAACAATAAGCGGCCCTAAATAAGTTTTGAGAGCCCATAAACGACAGGAATAGTTGTTGGAAAAATAAACACGAACTGATATATTATCGGGGTATACGGGAGAGTCTACAATATTTTAAGAGGAGTAACGTGAGCCGTTACGACCGTTAGAACAAGGTAATAAATTTAAAATTCTTCGAGTATGTTTGACTACTGAATCGTGGCATTAGGTATCTAATCCTAGAAAATACGATGGATAATCTTTTTTTTTTATTTCGTATTTAAAATGGTGCGTTATAAATAAATGTAGATAAGTTACAAATTACTTTACAATGTCGTACATAGAAGAGGTTTGCAACACAATTCCTTAGTGCTTTGCTTTATAGGTAGGTGTCATTTTTAGAGCGCGAAAATTCAGTTTCAGTGCTTCAGAATTCGAGTGCTATAAATGACCGAACTCACGGCATTTGTATTAGATTTTTAGGTCGAGAAAAATATACATAGCAATCGCAACACCAAGAGGGGAAAAGATTTTTTTGCCAAACTACTAAAAAATGGCAATTGATTAAAATTGATCAAGTGGTAATGGCTCATCTGTCAATTTCTTCAGTATTTTTTGACAATAATAATAATAATAATAATAATAATAATAATAAACTTTATTTCATAGACTAAAGTTTTAAATAGGTCAAAAGGAATAGGAAGGGGAATACAAAATAGAAAAATACAAATAAACAATGTAGTACATGAGATTACAAAAGAAAATCGAGATAAATATACAAAAGAACTAAAGTAAAAATTGAAATGACAGAAATTAAAATAAATATAGTTCAAAAACAGTAATCCAAGTACTCATTAATTGAATAAAAACACTTAGTTAATAACCAGGTTTTTAAGGTTTTCTTAAATTTATTTGGATTATATTCCTTCCAACTATCAGGAAGGTGGTTGTAAATTTTTATTCCAAGGATACCAATACAATCAGCTGTTAATTTTAAATTGTGCTTCATTAAGTGCAGTTTGGGATCTCTTATACTGTAAGAATGCTGTGGATTATTAGCAACTAAAATTTTATGTTTATGTTTATGAATGTAAATAGCGGCTTCTAAAATATACAATTCAAATAAAGTTAATATCTTCAATGAGATGAAATGATTTCTACAGGATGTTAATTGATTAATGCCGGCAATACATCTTATTGCTGCTTTCTGTTTAATGAAAACTTCATTGGCTGACGAGCTGGAGCCCCCAAAGAAGAATTCCATATAGCAGTTGTGACTGGAATTCAGCGAAATATATAATCTTAAGGGAATTAGGACTTACTGATTGTTTAAGTTGCCTTAGCTTTAAAATTAAGGTATTTAATTTGGAAACTAAAGACTCGCAATGGTCCTTCCACTTTAGTGAGGAAGCCAAAGTAACGCCCAACAACTTAGCAGAATGAGATTGCGCAATAGTATTATTAGAGACCTGTAAACTGGAATCGGTTCTTATTTTCTTCTGGATGGTATCAAACAAAATGTATTTTGTTTTGTTAATATATATAATATTATCATTTTGTGAGGTATTCTTCAGTATTATATTATTTTCGCTTGTAATTATTTGTTTTGAGGGTCTGATCATGCTTAGGGTGCATCTATATGGGAATTACCGCCAATTACGCGAGTTCGACACTCTATTTATCAAAACTAAATTATTACAAATCATCCCAACCCCGTGCTCCACCTAAAAAAAGGTACTACACGAGGCTACCTATTCTAAGTACTATATGGGTTCCATAACAATTGAAATGTTTCTACTCTAAATACTAAATAATTTCCCTATGATTCTTAATAACAAAAATATAATACAGTAGCCTCCCGACTATATGAATACCACTTTTGTGAAATGATGAAATATGTGAAATGTGATTAGTTCACATAATCGCGAGTCTACTGTAAATCGGTCAGCTATCAGTTATTATTAAATGCGTCCATGGAACGACTTTCATTATCTCCCAGCATTCGCCAAGGACACTGATTATATATAATATACTATATAATATAAAATCAATGGCCACGGAGTAAGGGAAAACCATGGCAAAACCCTTACTCTGGGAGGATCTGGGAAGAAGTCCCAGACCTTATTACTGATAGCCACAAATTATTATTATCCTTCTGAGTGCCGAAGAAGCAGCCTCCACGCTTCCTTAAATCGCCGACAGCGAATTCGACAGAGGTCGTATTGTTGATTTGCGCCCACGGTGGTTTTTCATACGGAGACATTGCAAATCACCTTAACTGGTATCCATGGACGAGGGAGGATCAGGAAAGCCGCAGCAAAGGAACCGGGAGGCGAATAAGAACAAATGAGGTGCAGCACCATCATCTGCAACTTATGGCAAGAAGAGAGAGATTCTCCAGTAGCAGATGAATAATGAAAATAGCCCTTCGAACACTTCCAACGGTTTACCGCAGAATCAGGTCGTTTGGCTTGCATTCCTATCGGCCACATCTTGTGTGTTACCACCAACCAACGGTTCAACACCTACAGCAACGTTTGAAGTGTATAACAAATAGGTTGCGACTACACTGAAACGTAAAGTGGCACAGGGTGGTCTTTAGTGATGAGTCCCGATTCTGTTTAAGAATGCATGATGCCCTTATGAGGATTAAACGAAGACGTGAGCAACGCAACAGAAAATTCAACAATGTTAATTTTTTTGTTGCCAGGCATGTGCACCAAACTATGGAAATTATGATATGGGGTATTGTAACCTATGGAGTAGATCTTGTTTGGGTATCGTCCGAGGCAATATGAACGCCCAGTGATATGTGGATGACGTAGTAGAACCTCATATTGGAAGACCCATTTTCCAGATTTTCCATTTTGTCTAACGCACATTTATAGTCAGATGTTGATGACTGGTTCACGGACGGATCCAAATCCAGCCAGGGCAAAGAAGCCGGTATTTGTGGCCAGTCCTAATCAAAGGATATCCATAAGCCTGGGGAATCATACAACGGTCTTCCAGGCAGAGATATTCGCTCTTGCAGCCTGAGCAGAAATGATCGCAAAGGGGGACTACATGAGGAGGAAAATTAATATAATGACTGACAGCCAGGCTTCTATCAAGGCAGTCTCTAACCCTGTAACTAGGTGAAAACTAATTAAAGACTGCAAACAATCCCTCAATGCACTGGCACGAGACTACACGGTGTCTCTGATTTGAGTGCCGGGACATGAGGCTATAAAGGGCAATATAATAGTCAACGAACTAGCCAAGGAGGGCTCTAAAAGACACTTCATAGGTCCAGAGTCCTTCTGTGGAATCATTAAGGACTATGCAAGAAGGGAGATCTGGACCTGGTTAGATAAAAAAAGTAAAAAGAAATGGAGGTCGACTGAAGGTCAATTTCATACTAAAGCGCTAATAGGGGATGAGGATGCTAGATTCTCTGATAACCTATTCAGACGCAGCAAGAAAAAAGCTAAAACCATTACTGGGCTGGTAACTGAACACTGGCCCCTGAAAAGCCATCTATACAACACAGGTCGAGTAAGCGAACTGTGATGTAGAAAATGAAGGAGGACAGGAGAAAACGAATTTACATGTAATCTGCACATGTGAGGAATTGAAAGTGCTCAGATAAATATCGTCAGAATAGCCCAGAAAATTCCTTCACTAAAAAGTAATTAAAGAAGTACGAGCTAACTTGCATTGAAGTTTTGCTTTTTTTTTCCTTAACATTTTTCTTTCTATAAATTTGGAGGCTGGGACTTTAAAAGACAGATTGAATTATTCGTGTAGGTGCACATGTAAGATAGTATACTTAAGCCGACTTGGCAAGCGACTTGTGGACCGCCGATGTCCCTCTTTAAATATTACACGACGGGTCCGTTCGGGGTCGACTGGCCATAAATTATGCCTTCCCGATTCTTCCGGTTCGGATTGCCCCTCTTTCCTCGGCCGCGAATTGAATTTCACCGGAGCGGCTTACGGTCGGAAGGATTCTTCCTCGGGATTTTATCGAATAATAATGAAGCGGTGCAGAAAATTTCCTGCAAGGTTGGATCGAATATTTTACATATACTTATACGTGTGCGGGTATAGAAGAGTGATTTTCGTTTTTCGACGTGTTGAAATTCAAATTTAAAGAAATAGAAACGAGCATCGACGTTACCGTAAATAAAAAATGTAACAAAATACAGTTATTCTATTGTAATGTTACTAAATATTGTTTACTGTGCTGACACTAAGACTACTTCCTTTCTTACCGCTTCCGAAGAGAAACTACAGCTGAAATATTTTCAGCTGAAGAGAAAATTCTCCTTCTACGCATTGTTGCATTTTTATCTTTCTCAGGGCGGTGTAACAGTTAGTTCAAGTTAAGTCAAGTTGGTTTAAGTCAGGTCAAGATCAAGTTAGGTCGAGTTCAAGTTAGGTCAGGTTCCAGTTAGGTCAAGTTAGGTCAAGTTGGTTCAAGTTTGCTCAAGTTCATGTTAGGTCAAGTTAGGTCAAATTGGTTCAAGTTTGCTCAAATTCATGTTAGGTCAAGTTAGGTCAAGTTCGTTCAAGTTTGGTCAAGTTCGTGTTAGGTCAAGTTGGTTCAAGTTAAGTCAAGTTCAAGTTAGGTCAAATTGGTTCAAGTTTGCTCAAATTCATGTTAGGTCAAGTTAGTTCAAGTTAGGTCAAGTTGGTTCAAGTTTGGTCAAGTTCATGTTAGGTCAAGTTGGGTCAAGTTAGGTCAAGTTAGTTCAAGTTAGGGCAAGTTCTAGTTAGGTCAAGTTAGTTCAAGTTAGGACAAGTTCAAGGTAGGTCAAGTTAGTTCAAGTTAGGGCAAGTTCAAGTTAGGTCAAGTTCAAGTTAGGTCAAGTTAGTTCAAGTTAGGGCAAGTTCAAGTTAGGTCAAGTTCAAGTTAGGTCAAGTTAGTTCAAGTTAGGACAAGTTCAAGGTAGGTCAAGTTAGTTCAAGTTAGGGCAAGTTCAACTTAGGTCAAGTTCAAGTTAGGTCAAGTTCAAGTTAGTTCAAGTTAGGACAAGTTCAAGGTAGGTCAAGTTAGTTCAAGTTAGGGCAAGTTCAAGTTAGGTCAAGTTCAAGTTAGGTCAAGTTAGGGCAAGTTCAAGTTAGGTCAAGTTCAAGTTAGGTCAAGTTCAAGTTAGGTCAAGTTAGTTCAAGTTAGGACAAGTTCAAGGTAGGTCAAGTTAGTTCAAGTTAGGATAAGTTCAAGTTAGGTCAAGTTCAAGTTAGGTCAAGTTAGTTCAAGTTAGGGCAAGTTCAAGTTAGGTCAAGTTCAAGTTAGGGCAAGTTCAAGTTAGGGCAAGTTCAAGTTAGGTCAAGTTCAAGTTAGGTCAAGTTCAAGTTAGGGCAAGTTCAAGTTAGGTCAAGTTCAAGTTAGGTCAAGTTAGTTCAAGTTAGGTCAAGTTAGTTCAAGTTAGGGCAAGTTCAAGTTAGGTCAAGTTCAAGTTAGGGCAAGTTCAAGTTAGGTCAAGTTAGTTCAAGTTAGGGCAAGTTAGTTCAAGTTAGGCAAGTTCAAGTTAGGTCAAGTTCAAGTTAGGGCAAGTTCAAGTTAGGGCAAGTTCAAGTTAGGTCAAGTTAGTTCAAGTTAGGGCAAGTTCAAGTTAGGGCAAGTTCAAGTTAGCTCAAGTTAGTTCAAGTTAGGGCAAGTTAGTTCAAGTTAGGGCAAGTTCAAGTTAGGGCAAGTTCAAGTTAGGTCAAGTTAGTCCAAGTTAGGTCAAGTTAGGTCAAGTTAGTTCAAGTTAGGGCAAGTTCAAGTTAGGTCAAGTTAGTTCAAGTTAGGGCAAGTTCAAGTTAGGTCAAGTTAGTTCAAGTTAGGGCAAGTTAGTTCAAGTTAGGGCAAGTTCAAGTTAGGTCAAGTTCAAGTTAGGGCAAGTTCAAGTTAGGGCAAGTTCAAGTTAGGTCAAGTTAGTTCAAGTTAGGTCAAGTTAGTTCAAGTTAGGGCAAGTTCAAGTTAGGTCAAGTTCAAGTTAGGGCAAGTTCAAGTTAGATCAAGTTAGTTCAAGTTAGGGCAAGTTAGTTCAAGTTAGGGCAAGTTCAAGTTAGGTCAAGTTCAAGTTAGGGCAAGTTCAAGTTAGGTCAAGTTAGTTCAAGTTAGGGCAAGTTAGTTCAAGTTAGGGCAAGTTCAAGTTAGTTCAAGTTAGGGCAAGTTCAAGTTAGTTCAAGTTAGGGTAAGTTCAAGTTAGGTCAAGTTAGGTCAAGTTAGTTCAAGTTAGGTCAACTTGGTTCAAGTTAGGTCCAGTTAGGTCAAGTTAGTTCAAGTTAGGTCAAGTTCAAGTTAGGTCAAGTTGGTTCAATTTAGGTCAAGTTCAAATTAGGTCAAGTTGGTTCAAGTTAAGTCAAGTTAGTTCTAGTTAGTTTCATTACTTTATGTTTAGTTTCTCAATAATAGATGTCGCTAGTGTATTGCATTTTTCTAGAAATTTTCTAAGCTTAATTAAAGTTCATTCCAGAATCATTTCATATTCTGTGTGCGAAGTGGCAACATCGATTTTAAATAATTTTAAAGTGTTGTTTGTTTAAATTAGATGTTTTATAGTCTATTTAATGTATGTTCTTTACAAATTTTACTGAAGTATAACTTTTTACATTGCACTTTCTAATTTTACTTTCTCTTTACCTGAACTATTTTTAAACTGATTTTAAATTGTAAGTATCTTTTAAATAATTTTTTACTTTTGCTTATCTCTCTTATTTATATATAAAATATTTTAGCTCTAATATACATACATTACTAATTTGTTAATAATTTTTACACTCTCTCATAAATTGATACTTCTGTAGCTGACCTGAGTATGCTCGGTCGTGCGATACATTAAAGAATTTTGTGAGGATCTTAGACCTTGTTTTCATTTTTCCTTTAAATACAACTCACACAGAGTCAAATTATGAATGTTATCAAATTTCTTTATTGGTCTTATGTTAGTATCATTTATACATGAAATTGATCTCGTTATTAACAACATATTACCAATTTCAGAATGTATAAAAAAACATAAAATAAACAGCAGAGCATTATAGAGACGATTCAAACAAACTCCGCCATATTGTAGGAACACCCATTCACCAAAAAACATTTCAGTCTTCTCTTGAAAACACACAGAGAACTGCTTCTGCGAGTATCTCCAGGAAGTTTGTTAGAAATCTTGGAGCCCATGCAAAAAGGTGACATTAGAAAAAAAAATTTGGCTTGACATTATAGGATAAATCAGAACAATTTCTTGTATGATGATATATTTAATGGATACAAGAACCTATAGTCCTTTACATGCTTTTAACTTGGGCATACTTGATTCTCTTTTCTAATAGTGCACTATCGTATTTAATTCTCACGCAATAACGCGATTAATCCCCTGTTTTACGTTTTAAGCCATCGCGTTTTAGGGCGTAGAGGGGAAAGAGGGACGCGACACGGGGACAATAAAATCTAACGCGACCGCATACGCTGCAGTCGTCTGAAATTCAAGCCGCAAATAAACTTAACGTCCTCACGTTCCGTAAAAGCCGTACAGGGAAAGATGAATTATTCCCAACGCCTCTAACCACCGCATGGACGGAGCGCGTGTTTTGTGGACTGAATCTGTATAATATGTGTGTGTGTGTATGTGTTTCTACATCGATTACATACGTGATGTTATATCGTTACCGAGGGAGTAACGTATGTACCTGAATTTCGCTTAAAATTCATTAACTGTAAATATGGATGTGACCAAGGAAATTAAAGTTGGGATATAGAATGAGACGTCTGCGTTAGAATACCGGCATAGATGTTGCAACATATGGGATTTTTTTTTTGTTATACATTCCTGATTTTTCTTGAATAATTTTTTACCCAACTTTGATCCGTAACTACATCCTACTACTGCGTCAATTTTCATTTATCCAATAGAAGCACTCTATAAGAAAATTCGCTTTTTACGCGTGAATTATACACACTAAGTAAAAGCATTTTACTCTGCATAGATTCGTCTATTGTTTGTACATATATACATACATATTATATTGTGTGTAAATTTCTTTGTCTGGTCTTATCTCCTCTGTGTATACTATCCACACCTGCTCCCTTTGAGCCACCTCATGTTAATCAAATTAGTATCAAATGTATATAGTACTAATAGTATACACTACAGGCCACACTTTGTAGTTATAGTTTCTTACGTGGAATAATATTAACACATCAGAAGCACGTATATTTTGATACCTCTGGCTGCAGCATTAATTATACATTTCATTTAGTATGTTCTATGTATATGCATGTGTTTATAATGTGCTTCAGTGATGATACGTATCTGTAAAAGACAAATTGGAATGTGAAATTAAAATTGATGGCATTGTGAGTTATTCGTCTGTACATAATGGCGATATAATTTATGCGTATTTCCGATGCTAACAAAAATGCTATAATAAAGAATATTTTAGGGATTCCGGAATTTAAATTGCCAAAATTCTATGTCAAATACTAAACAGATAACTGCTTTTCCGTATCTGAAAATGTAACAAAAATGAATGCCTCAGATAGTTGAGTCTTTTGGTAATTTTGGATTGTTCTGATGCTCAACATGTTTTGACTTTTGAAATCACTTGCTGTTACATTTACTTCCTTATTAGCTTCTTAATTATTTATTGCGCGTTTATATATTCAGTGTAACTGCAGTATATTATACAAAATCCTCTGTCATTAGAATACCATTATTTATGTTTTTGATATATTATAACTTGTGATGCTATATGAGCAACCCAGTTGTTAGGTTAATTATTTTACTTGATAAATCATTTGTTGTGAAATTGAAGCCTCCATCTGTTTGAACTACTTTATGTGACACACTTGAATACAATTTCTGTCTAGGCGGGTTTTTACTTATACAATAGTAGTTTTATTTAGCTATTCCAGCGATCTATGGTAAATCTATGTAAGGGAACATAAGTATATCATACATTAATGCACATAACTAGTGGTGAGATTCTATATGGATATCTACAACCCCTGTAAGCTACTAAGTAAGTCTATAATTATCTATAATATAAGTATATTTACATGCTTACAAATAATTTTATAAGCACTACAGATGCTACAGACATTACCATAAGTAAAAAAAATATACAAATAGCATTATTTGCGTAGTTAAATTGTCTAAGCCTAATGGAGTATATTTAAAAAATATAGTATACAAATAGCTAATGGCAAATAAGGAATAGCAAAGCTATTTTTTGTAGCCAAATTAGCCAGAAAGAATAGTAAATGTCGTTACAATTCATTTTGAACTTAGCGCTTTTATCCGCTGTATCTAAGGAACCAATCAGTACGAACACGTGTAGAAATCTAGTTCCGCATGTCCGACTTAGCCAATCAGCGTTGAGATATTTGATTTCCGCGACAGAAGTGTCCTCCCGTCTTCATCACTTCTTACATAACCTTGGTCGCGTGTAGATATACCGTCACTTCGGACCTATTCGAATCAGAATTTATTGAATTCTGTGAAGTTTTGGATTGAGACTTTTAACCCACCCCAGTGACCAACTATATTTATTTCATATTTTATAAATATTTAAAAAATATTAAATCTTTTTTGAATATTAGTTATATTAATATAATATGCATAAAATATATTATAGAAAATATATTAGGAAAACATTTAAAAAATATATATGTTATGTAGCATTAATAATATTTTATTGCAAATGTTTTCTCAATATATTTTTCATAACTCTGCAAGAATATTTTGCTTTGTATTTCTGTAAATATTTATTTCATATAAAAAAAAGATTGAATTTTTGCTTTTGTACATTTGGTGCGTAGGACGAATAATATAAAATGGGTAAAATATGCATACATATTAAGTAGGTATGTACCTATTTAAAAAGATAGTTTAAAGATTAAATTAGATAATATATATCTAATATGATTTAATTAGTATCTAAGTTGAGCGCTGTAACTTTTCTATTAATATATCTGCGTTTTGTATTATATTATTTGTAATTTTGTAAATTGCGAACGTCAACACAACACCTCTATTCATTACGGTGCCGGTGTTATATGATTTAGTATTGTTTATGCGTCTATGGATTAGGTACATAGAATGCATACGCGCACGTGCGTATCATCAACGTTTTCATTCGTTTCTCCGTTACATGTTATAGTTTATAATAGTATACGATTAGGGCAGATTAGGGTTAACTGTGTAATTAATTGTTACGGGGTGTGTTTTAGTTTTTATGGTGACTACGAGGTAAGCAAAACTTTGAACATGTCATGGCATTTATAAGATAATTGGAATGCTCAATATTGCTATGTGAGCCGGCAGTACGGCTGAGAAGGAAGGGTGCATCATTGTCAATCTTGAAAGTCAAGCAGCAAAATGCGGTACTGGTTGTTGGTTGGGTCACCATTCGGACAACACCTCTCAGTGGCTCGGTGTGTTCCGGCACTCTAGCCAAGGGCCTTCAAGGCCTGTAGTGCTGAGTTAATAATAATAATATTGCTATGTACAGAAATCGTTTAATAATATAATAAATTGTAGGAATTTTATGCATCATATATGTACTGCATCTACCAGGTAAATTGCTAGTTGATTTGCTTAAGAGATTCATCTCGGTAGATAAGCGTCATAACCTCAAATAGAGGTTAGAATACGTTGTGTTGTTTTATTGTTTGTACGTAGAATGTTTTCAAATATTATGAAATAAAGTAAAAATAAGTATCGTAAGTATTAGAATGTAGCTACCACTCCAATTATTGTAAATGCTCCAAATGTATTAGTAGGTGTTGATAATGTTGTACGATGTTTTATTCATGGTATGATCTAATACAATTGGCATTGTTTTAGAGGCCACAGGGATACGCCATGAGAGCGCCACTACCGAAGATATGAAAAAAAGCCATAGGGTTGTACCTGGCACCAGCCAAGGCTAGACTTAAAAATGAGTATTTTTCATTTTTATTTGCTTATTCAAATAAAATGATAATAAATATGTTTGTTTTTTCTTTAGAACACTTCAATTAAAAAATAGTGATTAATTTGATAAACCTTCAGTATGCCTTAAAAGATGCCAGAATTACTGATAATTAACTTGTATGGTGAGTGTGAAAAAACAAGTTCTTGCCTTTTAGACAACTCTATATATGTTTCAACTTTTCATTATCGACGTTATACATTCTAAATAACCAAGAACAATTTTAGTTCATTTTGACAAATTAAATAGATTGCATAAAAAATCTCAATTTTCATATAAATATTTTACAAATATTTTAGAAAAAATGTAGCGCTTACATTAATTTTAAAATATGGAATAAATATTTTAATTGAATATTTTATCTATATTTAGAAAAAAATATGAAAAATATATTCAAAAACCTCTCACGAAAAATATTTATAAAATATATTTTTAAAAATATCTATGTAATATTTCTGGCTGTTAGGGCATTTACCAATCAGCGTTAGGATATTTGATTTCCGAGACAGAGGTGTCCTTCCGTCCTCATCGCTTCTTAGATAACCTTGGTCGCGTGTAGTTGTACAGTCCTTCGAATCTGAATTTGTTGTATTATGTAAAGTTTCGGAATGAGAATTTTCCCCGTATGAAGGAATAGTTGTTTTGTGTTCGAAAATTGGCAAATTTTAAATAATTATAAATTTAAAATATGGGCTCTTGAATCGCTTGGTAAACACCTGTTATCCTTTTTTCCTGTGAATTTCTTATAGACGCAGATACTTACACGTTACACCGATCTTTCTATATTTCGTGTATAAACGCAACGTGCTATTAAAAGTCCGCCCCACATAAATATTTGGACTCTACAAATATTAGATGTTAACGTAAATGTGTGGATATGCGCGTAGGCTGAGATATCTTATTCCCTATCCTGACTGTAAACAGACACAAACGAATTATACGTTACGAGATAATCCGTCGGATTAGACATTGGACGTGGGAGACGTGTTAACAGTGAAGAGGTGCCCTTTTAATAAAATTAAATGAATATGCGGTAAATTTACATAAGCACATAAGACGAATAGATATGTTGACAAATATGCTTAATACTTGCATAACCGCCGCCGGCAGAGCTTTATGGATCGAAATCTGACGCCTACCATTCGAAGGGGCAATTTGATTATGGATATAGATAGGCCCTTATGAATGTCTCGTCATGTTTAAATTACTATCGAAGGATAGGAAGAAATGTATATCTAAAAATCTACGACTGAAATTGATGGACACCAGAAGGTGGATTATGTGAATTTAATGAAAGTAACATTAAATCGTGGAAGAACTCAAACGGTATGAGTTCATATTATAATCATGGAAAAAGGAATAAGAAACTAGTAATGATAGAATGTTGAGAAGGTTCGCTTAGGATGGAATGTTACGATTTAGCGGGCTAGAAAGAATTCTTTAATATCTCCTCTTCACAATTTATTAATAATACTATAGTATTATGAAACATATCCGCATATATCGAATAGACGAGATAATAGAGCAGTTTATTTCTTGGTGTCATTCATTACTAAAAGTGTCCTGTAGTTATATGAAAATAAAATATGGGATTTACGGGAAGTTGTCACGAACTTTATTATTTTAAATAGAACACCCTACGTATTGTTATATTTTCTAATGCAGCACAAAATTCTTCTTTCTTTTAAATGACTACTTATTTATTCACAGAATCTTACTTAATAAACTTTTTTATTACGGAGTTAGAGGAAAGGCGTATGAAGTGCTCGAGTCTTGTTTATGTGGTCGCCTACAATTACACTGAGATTAAACATGCTCGCGGAGATGGCAATTTAAAATATTATTAAGCAGATGTTTGGGAGGTTGGAGGTGGTGTGCCGCAGGTTCTAAACTGGGACCTGTACTGTTCGCGCTTTTTATGAATGATCTGCTACTAATAGCGGAATAATTTTATCTGATAGGCTATAACACTGATATTACGAAAAGTTGTTGTTCTCAGTAGATGTTATTGTTATAAACGTTGTTATAAACAACAGAAAGATATGTTATTAATAAAGATTACATTAATACTTAAATTTCAGAGAATCATGTGCAGTTTGCGTTAATAATTAAAGTTTGTTTTTAAAGTGTCTCTTTATACATCAACACATTATTAAAATGTGGCAAAAGTAAGTATGGAATACGCTTCAATCAGATTTTTATTCAATATTTTTGCTTTAGAGAACTGTGTTGATATATCCATGTCAGGATTGCTTTCAAAAACCTGTATGCTTCGTCGCTAACGAATTGGTTGAATAATGTGTAAGGTGTTGTTTATTCTTCACCAGTGATGTAGAACAATAACAAAAATATTAACAATAATATCAGTATAAAAATGCATATTTAAAAAAATATAATAAAAAAGTTAAATATCAATGTTTAAAGCAATCCTTTGTCAACCAATTGTGCCACCAATACATATTTTTGTACAAGGAGCCGCAAGGTCCACAGTACACAGGCTCTTACATAGTCAAGTACCTATAAGTAAATCGCACGGGGCTGACTATAAAAAACTGATAGACAAACCAAGAAATGCCATGTCATGCCATGGTTCAAACTCCTAACCTAGATAGGAACTATCAGGTTATAATACCAGATAAGAAGGACTGGGAGGTAGGTGCCCCGGTAAGAGCGGACTCATACTGGTTTACTGACGGCTCTAAAACGGACTACGGCGTTGGAAGGGGAATATACACTAAGAAGCCTAAAATGGCTCTTTCGGTAAGCTTCAGCAAAGACACGACTGTGTTGCAAGCTGAGGTTGCTGCAATTCATCACTGTGTTCGAGAGATAGAAAGATGTACCGAACCGGGTAAAAGCGTCGCTATCTTCTCTGACAGTCAGTCTACACTTAAAGCGATTAGCTCCTCAAGAGTGGACTCCAAGCTGATTTGGGACTGTGTAAGCGCCCCAAATGAGGTGGGCACCCAAAGGAAAGTAACCCTAGCCTGGGTTCCTAGCCACTCGGGCGTGAGAGGAATTGAGGCGGCGGACGAGCTGGCGAGGCGAGGTTCGTCAAGGCCATTCATTGGAGCCGACCCCTCTTTCGGCACTACCAAGTCCATCAATGAATGGATATACAATCAGTCCAGAGAGTGGTGGCAAAAATCACCGGGACAATGGCAGGCAAAAGAGTTCCTAAAGGAGCAGAGGCCTGAATTCACGAGAGATCTACTGAATAAAGACAGGAAGACTGTCAAAATGATTGTAGGTCTGCTGACTGGTTACTGTAGACTGAATAGGCATATGTACAACATAGGCCTGGCAGATGATGCTACATGCAGATACTGCCAAGAGGAGGAAGAAACACCAGGCGAGGACAAGGTTTCTAGTAATGGGGGAGGAGAACCCCACAGCTAGTAGCTACATAAAGAAGCCGCTCTCAACGATGATAGGCCTAATTAAGAGGGCAAAATTAGAGAGCGTCCTCTAGGAAAAAGGGGATCGCAATAGATCTGAAAAGGTCGCGGTGGAACAGGTCGATAGGCCACCCCAATCCTAATCTAATCTAATCTGCATAGTGCGAGGCGAGTGCGTCCCATGTAAGCAGACACGTCTGACCACTCTGGTCATTACCAACAGCTGCAGTTTTGTTTAATATCTTTGTAATTTCTTCTATTTCTAGATGAGATACTAGGCATACAAACATAAAGTCTCTTAAAAGTCTGTGTGATATATCATCACTTAAATACCGCACGTCTATAATAATTACCACTTAGAAGTAGCTAATTAGGAATTAGTTATTTTAAAAAACACCTGTTGTAACAGCAAAGCAATTCGCTTCTTCGAAACACGCATCGGCACCTGGTTTTCCACGGAATTATATCGTAAAATTTTCGGGTGCTTTATTCATACGTGTGTACAAAAGCATATACGAGCTACGACGCCGTCTATTATACCCACGGATATATTTTTAAAACTCCCAGCCGTTGCCCTCCATTACGTCTTTGTGTAATAACGCGTCCCGTATTGAAGTCGGTGTGTTTACAATTTGTGTGGGGCGCAAGCAACCGTTCTGATTCACATACACACACACGTATGTACAAAGTGCATGTACGCTATTAAAATGCGCATACACGATAAGAGGTCGACCAGGATAATTTATTATTCCAGTGCATTCCGCTCATTCGTGGCAATGTTTGTGCTGGCCCGTTCTGTATATATACGTGGGGCTTTTATTTATGTGCATTAATTACGGGCGCGAGTCCGATAAAACGCTTCCCGAATAATATTATTCACTTGTTCTATATGCCCGCTATATGTGCATACGGTTCGCATGCGATCCAGAGGGGATCGACTGCCGCTTAACCGGAGCGCTCATTCATTCATTCATTCTTTCGCTTGAGTGGAAAAACTGCACTTTAAAAAAAGCCTGGTATTCGAAAGCATAAAATTTATAATTAGATTTACATGATAACAAGATTCTATGCTTAACTTATAAATGCCGAAAGTATACAGACAGGTCAAAGAAAGTAAATGGATGTGGTTGTGCGTTTTATACTGACCGAGCGAATGTCTATAGAATGTTCATGTTGAATCCGGAAACCAGTATTTATGCGGCCGAAGCTTTGGCGATTTTTGAAACATTAAAATACGGTGTGACCGCTAACTATACAAACACCTGGTTATCATGGCAGACTTCACCATAAAGCTAAGTAACAGGAGCGAATGGGATCATAACACCATCTTGAACTTGAATAGAAATGCCATCAAATGGTACACTGATGGCTCCAAAACGGCAGAAGGAACTGGAATAGGAATATATGGGCCTAGAACTACATATTTCGAAAGCTTGGGAAAATACCCAAGTATATTTCAGGCGGAAATACACGCTATTGGAAGATGTGTTCAGTTCATTATGGATAGGAACTATCGAAAGCAGGAGATTATCATCGTGTCTGATAGTCAAGCAGCCATCAAGGCGCTGAACTCATATGAAATCAGCTCCAAGATGGTCTGGGAATGCCTAGGGAAACTAAATGAGCTAGACCAAAGAAATAAAGTATCCCTCCTGTGGGTTCCGAGTCACACAGGAGTGGAAGGAAACGAAATAACGGATAACCTCGCAAAAAAAGGACTGGAATGCCTTTTGTAGGGTGTGAACCCTTTTGCGGGTTAAGTAGCAGTACAATACTGAAGAAACTAAAAATGGAAATGGAGCAGAGAAAATCCAGTTACCGGGAAAATCTCCAGGGAATGAGGCAAAGTAAAATTCTTCTGGGAACTTATAACCAGAAGAGGTTTACAGAATGCATCAACCTGAGTAAGAACAATATTCGCATATTAACAGGAATACTTTCAGGCCATTGTAGACTGAAAGCACACCTGAGTAAGTTTGGATTGGAAAAAGATCCTGAATGCAGATTTTGTGGGGAACAGGATGAAACATCCATCCAAACATCCTCTCAAACTGCGTAGCACTGTGCAACTCGAGGGCATTGTACCTGGGAGCATGTGAAATCGAAGAGGGTGACCCTGTAGACTGGGGCCCTCTGACATCCTACACTTTCTGAAAGGAATAGGATTGGAAGGCCAGCTGCAAAGCAGCAAGAATAGGGGACACAATAGATCTTTTAGGTCGCAGTGTAACACCACCCTTCTATTACATTGCATTACATTACATTATCATGGCAGACTCTATGGATGTTCTAAAAGCCTTACAATAACGAAAACACCCCTCCAGTATGCACCCAATTATTTTAAATATTATTAAAACTATTAGCGAACTAAGATCGAAAGAGCTATGCACACAGTATTTATTTATCAACGATATACCTTTCAATATCTGGCGATATTTCCCGAGATATTGAAATGTAATGAATAAATAAATACTGTGTACAATCCTGGAATATTGTAGAACAATTCCATAATTGTATAAACATTACAGATTGAGTCCCATTGAATATCATTAAACAATAAAATTAATATTTTCCAAATTAATTATAGGTATTATATAAAATATTTGATAAATATCATCTTAACCAGCATTTCACTACATTCGGAAAGACAAAGAAAATATTAGCGAAACTATCTGCCTTCTTGACGACCCAATTCCTTCATTCCGGAGTTGGACAAATGGCAGCCTCAACATCGTATTCCCAGAGACACAACCCTAAACTACTGTAGATTGATTTGCGGAAACTTGAGGTCTGTATTAATTGTTTCCCATCCGCGGAGATTCCAAATATATTGAATTAAAGTGCCTTCGTTAATGTACAACAATATTTTCCTTGCGCTTTTAAGAATGCTGGAAAAAAATCAATACCTTGCGGCTACGTGAAAAGATCAGAAATTATTTATAAAACAAAACATGATTTAAAAGAAAATATTTGATTGGTACAATAGCACGCGACCGAAATACATAAAAGCAATCTGTGTTTTATTTCTGTTCGTCAATGCCAGATTTAGAGTTCTCTTTTCGCGCATTATTTGTTTTCGATTATTCTTCGTAATACAAACATCGTCTGCTTTACATACATACATCTGTATAAATAATTCGCCGATATACATGGCGAAATGAGACCTGAGAAAACGTTATCGTTTTCATTTAGTTTTCTTTTTCCTGGCCAGTCTACATATGTATGTGCACGGATGTCGATACGGACAGATGTTTTCTACTCTACAATTTGAGTCGCTTCGATATTATTATAAGGTAAATTTGAATTATTTATATACCTGCTCATATAACGCGTGTAGAGATATATTCGTTGTCGTCGTTTGATTTATGAATGGCGATTATATACAATGTGGGGCACAAATGTATTCCTGGGTATTTTCAGCTCGTTTTCGCTGCTTATTGCGTCTACGTGAATGCTCGCTCGACGGTATAGCGGATGTGAATTACGGGAATATGTGTAAATTCTTGGGGGAACTTTGAACTGGAAATGTTAGTCTCATCCATAATTTACTCTGAATGACGTGTCGATTTCTTGTTGACTTATTAACTAGTTGATATTATATACAATTAGAGATGGTAAATATCAGTATTTGACGATAACAGGTACAAACTATTTTTGTTCTCAGGTCATGCCTATTACTAATACTTGTTATCAATACCTGTTACTGGCCTTCGAGTCTCGATATGGGTAAACAGTAAGAAATAGCGCCAGTCTTAACGTTCCTAGTGTTAGGGTTGATCATGTAGAGTTAAAATTGTAGTGTATTTGTACACATTGATTTAACTCTAAAAAAAATAGTGTACATAATTACATTAAAAATTGTTTAGTGTGAAATAATTACACTAGCATACTACTTAGTGCAATTCAACATAATGAACACGGTCATTGCTTCATTTATTAGAAAATAAGAAACTTGATTTAGTTTCCTTCTGTTACAGTAGTACTTATAAAACATTCAATAGAGAAAATTACCTCTTTCCAGAGTTAACAATCACTATAGATGTTGTTTAGTGCACACTAGGTGTGGCCTGACCATCTACACTAAAAATTTAGATAAACACTATGCAGCAGTAACATTCGTACTAGTAGTGATATTCTGTATTTACACTAAAGCATAGTAAATATCCTCTAATTATTAACACTACTCTTACTGTTTAAAAAAATTACACTATTTAGAGGGACCTCCATGAGCTCGGCTTAGTGTAGCTCTAGTGTTATTAATTTCTTACTGTGTAGTTAAAATTGATATGGTATGTGTTAATACGCACCAAGTATACCGTTTTATGGTAACCAATACGCATCTATCTAAATCAGTATCAGCACGTATCAGTATCTTTACATAGGTATCTGTTACCAGACAATTGCCCAACAACTAGCATAGTATGTGATTGATAAAATATCAGTATGCGTACGCCTACTCATAGTCGTTTCGAAAGACATTCTGTTGCACTTAAATCGTGTACCTGTTCTACACTGTTCTATATTCACACCTGTTACCAAATAACTGTTATAATATTTTGTACCATCTCTATATACAATAAAATAGAATAGAATACCTTTGCAATATTTCAGAAACGAGAAGAGATATCGAGATTAGGTAAAGATCAAATCGTTCCTTGTTAGCAGCAATACATTCTAGGTTGAAAAAGTACAGTGGCGCACCCATGGGATGGTTATAGGGCTAAAAAATACTTTTTTTTTCACCCCTGTTCTGGTATATTATAAAATCAATGTTTCTTTTTTAAATCTTTAAACTACATGAAAAAATAAAGGTTACACGTGTTTGGATTTTTTCTAAATGTTCATTTTAGGAAGTTATCATCATTTCTATACACGCCTACAGAAGACTATTTCCCTTCATATTTTTAGAATTAATTTTAATGTCTCATTGTATTTGAATTAAAAATCCTTTGTTATATTAAAATATAAAAAAAGTAAAGTGATACGTATAAGTAGTTATGCCAAAAATAAGTTCGTACGTTGTTGGTCATCTGTTAAATATAAATTAGTTTTTCACGTCTTGGCCAATCAATCTGTGTATGTTTGCCAATGTATGTAACCGATTATCTCTGCCAGCAGTTTACTGTCTCACCATTTTCCAACGCTTCCAAGTTATTGAGTAAGCTGCCCATTTTACCAGTATGTAAAATACCAAAAGCACCATTATTAATATTGAAGGTGTGGTCGTTGTCTAAAAAGTTACCCAAACAAGGATTCACCGCTGGAGCCAGACTTAGAGCATTTTTTTATGCCAGCCTCTCAGAAATATCAAAGTTCCATAAAATGCTTACCTAAAAAAGTATCGATATAACACCTGAATAATATAAATCCATACTCTGACCTGTATAATCGTCGAGAACTTCCTATAAAATTTCCCGAGAACAATCCCGGCTGAAATACCATCCCATGTTACGACCGTTAGTAGTGGAGGCCCGAATAGAACGTCCGACCTGACCCAGAGAATTACCTGCCTACCTCCATTTGTATTTAGAGCTGCCCGTTCGCATCCAAGTTAGTATTTCATCAAATATATCCCACCTAAAAAAAGGAAATAATCAATTAGTTTAATTCAATATTAACCAGTAATTTGTAGTAGATGGCTCTGATTTTCAAATGTTACTCTTTAATTATGACGTTTCTTTAACCTGATTTATTTAAAGTGCCAGGCAAGTTTGAATACGTATTTTTGTATTAAATAAATTGTTTTACATAGTATTTATGATTCCAACATACATTCCTGTGATTTAAGAGTCTGAAAATGGGTAAAACACAGCATTTTAGTTTTGAAATAAAGAGTTAGGCTTGTTTTGTGTTAAAACATGTTTTTATTGCACGTTTAGTATATATTTTACAATGATTTTGATAATTACATTTTGTTAAAATTTAAATAATCAGAGAAGAGGTTTTGGGGAAACGCTCTTTAGGTAAGAAACTGCCTATTCGTTAGCAAGCGTCTGAAATGCTAAATTTGACAGGTTGGACAGATTGGATGCTCCAACAAGTATTCCGTGCCAACTAGCAGGAAGAAGGTCACTTTTCACAATATTCACTCAATTATCAGAGAGGTCGCTAGGTGAATAAAAACCACTATATTATTGTATCTTATTTTTTATTGAAAAAAAAAGAAAAAGACAAAAATTGTATACGAACAAAGGAGTTATAACTAAATTGAAATTTTGAATTTAATTATAATATTCAATTTTACTGAACTAAACAAAACTAAAGTTTTGAAATCCCGGGCATTTTTTTCTGAAAAACAGAGCAATATATAATATAATAGGTACTTCATTTACTATTGTTAGGGCTTTTAGAGTTGATGTTTGTTATTTTATTTGATTATTGACGCTTAAGACTTCTTTTCATCGTTTTTTTTTTTTTTTGCTTTTCATATTATTTATGAGTTCTGTCACTGAAATTTATAGTTTTCATTATCTGATGCTTCGATATAAAAATAAGTATGAATAGAAAAGAAGCATGAATAGATTTCAGTTATCGAATTCTATTGTCTGATTGTTTTCCTCTTCACTAATATAGATGTAATGTTGGATTTAACATTACTTTTACAAACTTTGTAAATCGTGTTTACTACTGTTGTACAATAACTCGCTTAGACGAGCGATATGCACTGAAAAACCGATTTGTTTGATAATATCAAATTTTGTTTGAGCTAACTAAGCATTGAATTAAATATGGGCAGACAAATATTTGAATAACTGAACCAAATTATTTATTTATTTAGCCTTTTATTTATGTGAAAGAATAAAATATTTTGTCGAATTAATTAATATTTCGTCATAAAATTTTGTTGTTCTAAACAAATTGGTTTTTCAATATAAGAGTGAGCTCTAGCGAGAAATAGAATATCACGCGTATTTTACTTAGGCTGATGATTTGTCAAACATTAATAAATCTGTTCATTTCCAGTCTCCCAGAATGCAATCCACAGCTTGCAACTTTTCACCCGGTATAAAATTATATTTATTATATATTGTATAAATTATTATATAAAATTCCAATGCTTCTTATACGCACTGTAAATCACTCTGTATAAAATTAGCTCATCTCATCACATTCTTTTTCCTTATTTTACTTATTCCATTACGATACTCGGCTCGACAAACACGGCTATCGCAAACAGAACTTCCTCGGCGAGATAACAAGTTCTTTTCTTTAGGGAAACCGACGGATCTCCGGACACTAACTACATTTCATCCTTCCGCCGTGATTCTATTATCGTGCGCCGCCGTTTTTGCGCCAGCTTCAACAACTCCGGCTACTCCGCGCTAAAAGCTTCCGTCCGTAATCGTCGGCAGACGGGCCGCTAATTGTTTTATCAATTCCCCATTGTGTCAGAAAGCGATAACTGCAAGTACTCTATACTCTATAGTACAGTCCGGGCTCCCTCTAAGTACGTTATCGGATTATTATCGGCGATGTAGTTAGTGTGGGGCGGTTCATCGGTAGCGAACAAGTGTATTTGTTTTTGCAACTGGTGCGCGCCCGCTACCCCGTTGAAATGTTAAAAGTATTTTCGTGAAACTCAGGTGTGTTTGATTGCTTCTGCAAAGAACCCGTATAATGGAGGAGGTTTTCGAAATATATTTAAGAGCGTTAGGTACCAGCTGATCGAGTCGATGACGTGGAACATACCCCTCACCCTTAACTTGAATATAAAGGCATACAAAAACGACAAGCATACCCATGTATGTACATACCATGTGATTTTAAATGATTGTCGTAAGAAAAAAACTATTTTCCGGAAAAAATTATCTATCCTTGTTACCAATTTAATGAGCGAAGTTAGCTACATACAAATTTCATACATTAAATGAATTTTCTTGACATTTAGCGACATTGGCGTGCGTGTTGTAGTATCTTTCGATTATTTATCTTATAATTTTTTTCAAATCGTTTATATTTACATCTAATATCACCAACAATAGTATTTCTGAATACTGTAAAAAAATAAGGGAATTTATCTGTGGTAATAGCTCAACAAACAGGTAAAAAATCAATATTAACATTAAGTGAAATAGTTTATTACATTTTATAATTTTATAGGCTTATCATACACTTCAGCGCAATGAGCTGTCAAAAGAAAGTTACATTTTCATCCCTATAAAGTTTCTACGGTACAGGAATTATTACCATTAGATCACGATAGACGATTGGAATATTGTCATTGGTTTAATAAACAATTAAGGGACATGACTTGCTAACAAATCATTTTTCTCGGATGAAGCCTAGTTTATCTATCAGGCTATATCAATTCACAAAACTATCGTATCTGGTCTCCAGAAAATCCCACGAATTTCGAGAAACGCAATTGCATCCCGTAAAGTTGGAGTTTGGTTAGCTATGTCCAGGAACGAATAATAGGGCCATTTCTTCGAGGAAACTGTAACAGCCAACGTTACCAACAGATGTTGGAATTGTTTATTGCAGAGTTACAAGAAAATGAGCTTGAAGCAGGTTATTTTCAGCACGATAATGCTCAACACATACTGCTCGACAAACTGCCAATATCTTCAACAGTTTTTTGCTGATAGGTTCGTTAGAGCACAAAGATGGCCCCAAGATCGCCTGATCTAACCCATTAGATTACTTCATGTTCGCTATCTAAAAAATAGGATCTATAGAAACCGCATGCATACCATAGAAGAACTGAGAGATGCAGTTTTGTCACTTAATAATTATACTAATTGTATGTTATAATTTAAAGTAATAAATAAATTTAGTTAAACACCATACTGAATTGTAAAATCATAATTTAGTAAAATTAAATTAATTACATTTCATTTTTACAAGCAGAAACACCAATCCATAGTCGTTTATATAATGCGAGTTCAAATATAGGCGACGTTTTCCTTATTTATGACAGATCCGTTTACTTTCTTATGTTCCAACACTGACTTAGTTCAAACCTTCATTACAAACACGCGGCATATACCTACACCCTGTTACTATCTATAGGAGCGGAATTGGCAATCATTTTGAATCTCAGTGTATATACATACATCGTTTGTCTTTATCGTATGAAAGCTGTAATTAATGAACTTACAAAGGGCGTACGAGATTGGTGTAGCAGCAACCGACATGATGTAGATAATTTTATCCACATCTGAATATGCATCATGCATATTTATCGCTATCCAGTAAAATTTGTTATGTGTTATTTATGTGGTGATAAATCCAAAAAAAAAAAAAAATAGAACCTATAATAATTATTTTTCTTCTCTTTTTCTACAGGAGAACTGCATCGCAAATCGTTTTCATTTTAAATCAGAAACTCCCAGAATTTATTTAATTGAAGGTATTTTGTATGATAATGTTTAAATTACCGTGTAAATAAGTATCTTGCATTTCGTAAATTTTGAGGTTAGCTGTTATAACTGTGATGACAGTTTAAATTGAAATTTCAATATGTGTAGGTTGGTATTGTCTACAGCGTAACTTGACGTATGGGATGGCGCGAAATTTGAATATTGCTTTTATTTAAAATTGTAAATAATAATCCAAAATATACTGGATAGTATTTTGATTGTTAATTTAAATATTGAAAATAAGTGTACTTACCCTGACTAAAAGACGTTATGCTCTCTAATATTGTGATCTGTTATTAAACAATAAATTGTGCATGTTATCGATATCTACACTGTCATTATTAATATAAAAGCATGTAATACATTAAATGATTAAAATTAAAGTGTAAATTCAATATGTAATCAAATAGAAGTCTTATATAATACAAATTATTAATTTAGAAGAAACACCGGTTATTCTACAGGGTAAACATGCGGCAAAAATTCAAGACGTTATTCCTTGGCCTATTCTAAGAATATTTTGTCCTATGATGGTTTTTAAAGAACCCCTTTGTTTTGAAGATACAGGGCGAACAAGATTTGCGACAGTAACAACATTTTATTATCAAAAAGTACATGTAAATTTGCTCAATCTACAATCAATGTTTGGAATGGCTTCCTCCAGCCTGGATACAAGCATTCAAACTTCTCGTCATTGACTGTCGAACTCTTTCAAACACACCTAGGTCGTTTCTAATTGCGTTACACCCAGCAATTATCCGATTTCGCAAATCGTCCAAATTCTCCACTGGAGTAGCGTAAACTATTGACTTCAGAAATCCCAGAAGAAATAATCTAGGGGGTTTAAGTCTGGGGATTGAGCAGGCCATGCTTGTGGCCCACTTCAACCAATCCAGCGATCTCCGTGTGTTGCTGTGCACCATCGTGCATAAACCACATCGCAATTCTTGGTATTCATCCATTCTTATGGTACATCCTCTAGAAACTCAGGCAGCATTGCTTCCAAAAAGTTGCGGTACACCACGCCAGTAAATCTTCCTGGTAGAAATATCGATCCAATTAAATAGTCACCCACAATTCCAACCCAAACATTCAACGAGAACTAATGTTGAAAACAATCTTCAAATACCTCATGCAGATATACATCTGCCCACACATGGTTACTATGAAAATTCCTTATTGCATTGCTTGAGAAACTGGCTTCTTCGGTAAAAAAAATCTGTGTCAAGAATAGAGGGATGCGTTTGCAATATCCATTGACATAATGCAATATGTGGAGGTAGTAGTGCCTGAACGTGTTGAATGTGGTATGGATAAAATAAATTGTCCTTAAGAATTTTCCAAACTGTCCAATGACTTACATTCAAAGTATTTGCCTTTTTTCGCGTAGAACTACCAGGATCTTTCTCTATCATTTCCAGTACATTCTGTTCTAATTGTACCGTTCTTGCAGTCATTGATCTTCCTGGTCCTCCACTTCGTTTCATTGAGCCTGTTTTACGAAGACGTCGATGAATGTTTTCGAAGATTTTTCAGTCGGGGACATTACGGGCAAGAAATCGTTCTTAGCTTCTAATGAGTTGCCATCAGCAAGTCCATACATGAAATGCGTGTCAGTCATCTAAGCGTTCGTATACATCATGATAGAGGATTTCACTAACTATTAAAGACACGTCAAACAGCCCAAACGTCACTCAATCTAAACAAATGCGACCATGAGACGTATTCAAATGAAATCCACTACTAGATAATATCAATAATATAATAATATTAATCAATTATTGGCTTATATCAATATACCTATGTACAGTTCGCGAGAACTGTTATATGGCCCCAATTTTTGGGCGAATATCAAGTAAAAATGAGAAATAAAACTTGTAGGTAATACATTATAAATATGTAGTGATTTTAAGGATCTTATTAATTTGTTGCATATTAGAGTGTTTTTTAGTACAAGACTAAACTTTTTAGATGGAGGGGTAAAGTGACATCTCGAAGACTTGAAAATATATAAAAAAATAATACTTTTACAAAAATATTTATAAAGACTATTGACCGTAAAATGTTTATATAAACGTTGAAATATCCGTCACAAAAAAAAATGCAAGAAAACATGAAACCATTTAATTTAGCACAGTGCCATACAATTGCGCGCGACTGGTATATACATATCAAACTCATATATGCCAAAACAACAACCGTTTCATGTGATCGATATCGAAAAAATAACAACACATTGTAAACAATTGTTTGTACTTGATAAACTCATTGGCGTACACCATCCATTTATTTACATTAATAATTTCAAGGAATATCGAATATGGTTGTCGCAAATTTGTCGCCTGTATCTCGAAACAAAGGGGTTATTCAAAAATCATCATAGGACAAAATATTCTTAGAATAAGCCAAGGAATAACTAACCCCTTGAATTTTTGCCGCATGTTTACCTAACACCCTGTATAACTTACTGAAATGGTGGGGTAAAATATGTTACAACGCCTCTTTTAATTTGACCAGACCTAAACTTTCAAATTTGTAGTAAAGTAAGTAATTCTAATCAATATTACCAAAAAAGGGTTTTCATCCGCAATTGGATAGGTGTTTTTGACAGGTAGGTTGGTACATCCACAACTATCTCGCGCCACCTAGCAGATAAAGATGATTGTTTACGATATTCAAATTAGATAACAGAGCGGTCGCTAGGATGCAATAAAACCATCAATACACAATAATCTTTAATGAAACCGAAAAATAAAGCAATTGAAAAGTTAAATAAAATTAGCGATTATTAAATATATCACAATAATAAAAATGTATTATATTTCCTGTTATAGCAATGTATGTAATCATTTCCGATAATAGAGCGTGTACCTTCATCCGTTATTACAACCATGATATATTCAGATGAGAAATCCGTGTATTCGTCGAGCAAACAATGGAAGGAAACATCTCCCCTACATGTTCTCCATCGCCACAGCATGCACGACGGAAGGCGCGTGAACGCATCGCAATAGAGGCGGACTGGTTCATAATTGATACCGGGCTTATTATTAGTCGCGCACCGGAGTACCTGACTTGACGAATCTATTGAAGAAAGCTATTTAGTTCCCGTAACGAGCCGCGGGAATAATGAGTGCCGCACCACCCGCTTTGATGTATATTTACCGCACGCCCTCCGACTCTATGACGCATCTACGAATGTAATTTTTCATTCCGTGCTAGGGAAGTCTGTGTATATGCACTTAGGTAGGTGTACGGTGTGCATTGTTTGGTGTGTGATTTCCCGTGTGCGCCGCGATGTATGACGAGGGTGGTTGGATTAGTGTATTAGCATAGAGGCATGGCGATTATTAGCTCATTGTTAGTCGCTGTAATTCCGTAAGGAGTGCATGACGGGAAACGGGGGATTTCTCAAGGGAACGTGAATGAATGCAAGTCGTACTCTTTCATTAATATTTCCACTGTGAAATTCAGAAGATTCATTCCTTTTTCCTAAATTTAATTAAGGTGGTAAACCATCGTTGTTGGGAGAAAAATTAAGATAAATGTAAAAAAAAAACTGCACCTAACAATGTCGCAGTGAACTTCTAATTAAATTAATAAACTTAATCAATTGGTGCAAAAACATCAAAAGAAAATGCCTAAACAATTAACCGTAAGAATGGCACCATGGCAGCTGCTCATGATCCATTGTGGAGGAACCACCATACAAGCAGAGCGTTTCTACTTACCAATCATCTTTAGCACTTCGCCAAAAACAAATTCACTTTCATCAGTATCGTGTCTTAAGATTATTGCCGATTTCTCCCGAAGAGATCACGAGTTTTGATGCACGCCGTCTAGCGGCCACACGACAAACTCTCACTCAGTCAGCGACCGTGGCATAAGTCAGTAATTTAATCACTGCCGTACACTTTCATTAAGATATGCTATCTATTCGTTGTTGAAGTAAATTACAAACCATTGAACTAACAAAGAATGTAATCATTTAACACCTTATTGCATTCGTATCGTAAATAATGTTGCAAACTTCTCCTAGACCCCTCACCACAAACTGCACTAAACTGGACGTACGTTTCGATAGCAAAGCTATCATCATCAGCAGAAACACTGAACTGAAAAGCTACCCTAATTTTTATACCTAATAAAGATCATGGTACAATGATGACGGTCATGACTGACTGCCGTCATGCTTAACTAGTCACTAATCCTAACTCCGTCTGATCTACTACTTGTACTTAATAAACTATAAAGACAAGAATTTAGGGTCCTAAATCTAAATTCATTAAAATATGTTTGTTTTTATATATTTTTATATATTTCCATACCCTCACAACAAATTGCACATAGTTGTTTACGTTTTTAACTAACTTTATATTGTCAACTTTATGGTTTTCTTCAAGTATATGTAGGGCTACACTAGATTTGTCAAACCTTCTAAATTTAAGATGAGCCAAATGCTCCTTGTAACGCGTTTTAATTGATCTTTTAGTTTGCCCAATATATACACGATCACAATCTTTACAAGATATTTTATAAATACCTGATTTGTCCAAATTATCTAGTTGATCTTTAGGGTTACCTAAAATATTTTTAAAACTATTATTTGAAGTAGTTGCTATGGTATGGTGCTTGGTATTGCTTTATCAAAAATTGTAAATAATATTTAATCGTAACAATGACACATTTTGTTCTATCGATGAAAATTCACTTAATTAATGTAGCTTATTGATATCACGTCCAGTATTTTTTTCAGTGTAGTAATGGTAAAAGCAAACATAAAGAGTACCAATTGTCAGTAAAAACAAAACTTGAAAAAACAGATATAACAAAATAAAATCATGTTTAACTTTATAGAAGATATGTAAATTATTGCTTACTTATTGTGTGGAAGACGTAGTCTCCGACGAAAAATAAACACTGTAACGTGATTCTGGAGGTATTCTACACCCATACAGCCTAATATTACGATCTTCAGAGCACCCAGGCTATTCTTCATATTACCCCAGGAATTATCCAGCAAATAGGGGAGGGTGGGGCAAGATGGGACCACGAGGCATGTTGGGGACATCGTCTTATCTACAAAACGGCAGTAAGCATCTGTCAAATAATAGCATCCTAAATTTGACAATGCTGTTTTATGTTTGTTGTAATGTAGGAAACTTTACTAGTCGTAATAACAGTCTATTGCTTTTGTGCGCGAACTTTGCAATTTCCAGAATTTCGTTAATTATTTTGGTGGTGAGTTCAAACGGCCATTATCGGAAGCATAAGTAAATTATTTCAACGAACACTTTTTTGTGCTTATTAATTGACATGTATTGGCATGTATTTTCGATAGTGGTGTTATTTGTTTATTTCAAATATTTAATATGTTATTTTAACACAACCAGAAAATGTCCCAAGAGGCAAGACGGGGCTATTGGTATGGGGCAACATGGGGACCATCATTATCTCACTCTTCAGTCTGGTCCGTTATGCCTGAATAATGCCATTATGCTTTCTCGAAGACATAATGCCTATTTCTCATGTTAGGAATAAAGTACAGGTTAATTCAAAGCGTAACAGGGGAAAGACACCAATCCTTACAAGCACTTCGTATAAAAATCTGCTACAAGAAAATAGAAGTCTGGAGAATCCCTAAGGCAACTAGAAGTGCTGAGGGAGAGTTAAAGGGAAAAAAATGACAAAGAAGAAAACCGAAGAGATCAAGAAGCCGAATTTTGTAAGGAAAGCAAAGATAGATTTTTAGAAAACGTCAAGGAAATAATCAAGTTCTTCTGTTGAGGAAGATGACGCTCAATGTTGTATGTAAGGGGAAGTATTGATACAATGACTGGATGCGCGAGGTGGGTACATGGAGGCTGTGCAATAACGTGGATGAGTTCGTCTTCTATTTTCTCAATTGTGAATATTAAGTTTAATATTCTTATCGTTACTGTATTTTTTTTATTTTAAGTAGATCCGCTCTAAAGAGTTTAAGCTTTGTTCCTGCACGTTTTTAAGAATATTTTAAGAATCTATTTTTTTTTACTTATTACCTAGATTTATGGTACGACCCATTCTTAACTCACCTGGAACGCCATCTTGCCCCACCATGGGGGCAAGATGGGGTTTCAGTATTTACACATTTCTTTTCAAAATTTTCTCACAACATCAAGAGTACCCATAGAAAAATTGTAAATACATCCATCAGCAGATAAATGTTTAAAGATTACAACAAGCGTACTTAGAACCTTGGATATCAATTTGCAATCCTGATGCAGTGTTCTAAAGCTTAATGTTTCCATCTTACCCCACCTTCCCCTATTCGCCTAAAACTAAATCCTACCAGCCATTAACCATCTGTTACAACAACCAAAATAAATTCATATACTCCGTACTGTCTTTTTCGTAACTGTTGCGGCATTCGAACCGTACCTTTCCAAACTGACATTTAAGGAGTAGCAATAGGATTAGTAAGCAACGGCATCGCAATTCTCCGATACAAATGCCGATATAATTGAAATTAATGGTTCGGCGTGATTTGTAAGAGGGAAAGGCGATCTTATTTAATTCGCTCGCGCAACACGACGCCACTGACTGCGAACGGGCGGTTAACAGATGCCTAAAGTTATGAATTGTGAATTATTATTATGGCCGGGCGTAATGGGAAACTCCGTCTTTATTTACGGCGGTAAAAAATTAGATTGCAGGGCGCGTTTTGCGCTTAGCATTATGCGGTAGTTTGGTTTCGGACTAATTGCGCCAGAAGTGGGGTGTACGGCGCTGAGATATTGTGATAGAAGCATAAAGTAGTATTAAGGGCGAATGGTTTTACGTTTCGCATTTCTAAAGGTTTGTGTAATATGGTCTGAGTTAGTATAGAAAATTCTGGTAAAAACCTTAATGATGAAATAAGAAATCAAAATAAGCTTGTTTTTGAGACAATGAGATGAAAAGTAGTTTAATTATTTCGAGGCCATGATAATTATTTCACAAATATAGTAGCCAAAACGTCAAAACTGTGAAAAAATAATTTTGTATTTAATACCTTGTCCTTCTTATATCTCACAAGGACAAGCTTGGTCTGGGTTCTGGGTTTTGTTAGCTGATAGTAGGGACCACTTAATAATAATAATAATAATAATGTATATTGATATAGGGGAAGATGGGGCAAGATGGGAACATTAAGCTTTAGAACACTGCATCAGGATTGCAAATTGATATGCAAAGTTCTAAGTACGCTTGTTGTAATCTTTAAACATTCATCTGCTGATGGATGAATTTACAATTTTTCGATGGGTACTCTTAATGTTGTGAGAAAATTTTGAAAAGAAATGTGTAAATAAATAGGTTCCAAGTGAGTTAAGAATAGGTCGTACCATAAATCTAGGTAATAGATAAAAAAAAATAGATTCTTAAAATATTCTTAAAAACATGCAAGAACCAAGCTTAAACTCTTTAAAGCGGAACTACTTAAAATAAAAAACAAATACAATAACGATAAGAATATTAAACTTAATCTTCACAATTGAGACAAGAAGACGAAACTCATCCACGTTATTCGCCACAGCCTCCATGTACCAACCTCGCCATCCATGGTATTGTATCAATACTTCCCCTTATAATATTAACATTGAGGGTCATCTTCCTCAACAGAAGAACTTGATTATTTCCTTGACGTTTTCTAAAAATCTGTCTCTTTGCTTTCCTTACAAAATTCGGCTTCTTGATCTCTGTTTTCTTCTTTTTGTATTTTTTTCTTTTAACTCTCCTCAGCACTTCTAGTTGCCTTAGGGATTCTCCAGACTTCTATTTTCTGTAGCAGATTTTTATACGTAGTGCTTGTAAGGATTGTTGTCTTTCCTTGTTACGCTTTGTGATTGAACCTGTACTTTATTCCTAACATGAGAAATAGGCATTATGTCTTCGAGAAAACATAATGGCATATCCAGGCATAACGGATCAGACTGAAGAGTGAGATAGTGATGTCCCCATGTTGCCCCATACCAATAGCCTCATCTTGCCTCTTTGGGACATTTTCTGGTTATGTTATAATAACATATTAAATATTTGAAATAAACAAATAACGCACTATAGAAAATACATGCAATACATGTCAATTAATAAGCACAAAAAAGTGTAGTTGTAAATAATTTACTTATGCTTCCGATACTGGCCGTTGAACTCACCATCAAAATAATAACGAAATTCTGGAAATTGCAAAGTTCGCGCACAAACAGCAATAACTTTGTTATTACGACTAGTAAAGTTTCCTACATTACAATAAACATAAAACAGCACTTGTCAATATTAGGACTGCTATTATTTGAGAGATGCTTATTGCCGTTTTGTAGATAAGACGATGACCCCAACATGCCTCGACATAAAAGGCAATCCTAATAACAAAATTTAAATTTCCCGCCGTTATTTGAATTAAAGGTAACGGTGTAAGTTAACAATTAATAATAATACAAAATTGTAGGTTGAAGTTACTAAAGGTAATTATCAGAAAGTGAAATTGTAATTATTTAGGAAATTTAATGCAAACACAAACACAACCAACACCTGTCTTAGTAAACATACAAAAAATTTTGATGAACACATCAAATATGAATCGCTTTAAATTACTTACATAACATTTTTAAATTAACTCGCGAGTATGCGTTTCTTTACTTTACTACTCAAGTACAAAACCGCAAAGTGTTTTCAAGATTCTGCGTTAGAGAAAGACAAACGCCTTAAATCTTGATTTCGGACTGTCATCTGCCGTAAAAATTAAAGTTTCAAATTCCAGAATATTAGAGAACTGAGGACCCGAACAAAGAGTTTTTTTTTCTATTATTATTAATCAGTGATTAATAAAGCTATAATTACACATCTATGGGCGTCAATATTTTATATATCCAACGTGTAAATCTGTCTTTTAAATCGTGTATGTTAACGCCCCATTCAAAACCGGTCGTTGAGAGCATTAACACTATTAAAAATGTTGTGATTTCAATAATATAATACTATATAATTGTGCAATATCAATATATTTCCTTTTTACTATATTCTATTATTCAGTTATGTTAAAGATATTTAAATAGAGAAGTTTACTATAATTGTTGTTTCATACTGTTTGTATTTACAAAACACTCTTATTTGACATTTGAACATCCCAACCACATCTGTGATGCGGCAGGCTAAGCTTCAAATTTAGTTAGTAAGGAAATTTTACCACTGATAGTTACTCGAATGCAGTTTTCTTCCTGCCTAACGTTTAGTTTTCGCTAGACTATCGTCCGCTAGATGGCAGCACAGGAATCGACGTTTACATTATTAGAATATTGACGTAATGATTTTTTTATAATCTAGGAAATTATAAAACAACACTTCATATTTTATTTCGGGTTAATTTTGTAAATTGACAATTTTAATAACATGAAATAAAAACTGAAAAGTCTCATTTCAAATGAATAATGAGTTCGAAACGTACATTAAATATACGATGTTTAATACAATGTACCTAATTAAATTTCATGGCAATCAATGCATTGATAAGTAAAATATAATAATGATAAATTCTTTATACTATCTTACCCTGTTCATCTTATTACATTAATTTACAAATTGAAAAAAATCTGCAAACGACATGCCATTATATATTTTTGTTAGGTCTTTTGGCCCGCTGAACTCGAAAATCACATTATTATTTTTTTCAAAGAATTCGTTTTCGAGATATGAATTTTTGAATTGCTTGTTGACTTTCTTAAAGATAGTTCGTTTACTTCGACCATATCTCGCGTTAAAAGCGATCGATCTGATTATAAAAGGAACCAAATTAAAGGTAATCGAATTATTTTGCAACAATCAGTTAGCGGTTTTATTGCAATCAACCATATTATGAAAAAAAAGTCGCTTTGGCTGCCATTATGAAAATCTAATATGCACTCTATCTCCAGGAAAATGTAGAAATCGTAGAAATATGGTCAGTTTATGTTTTTCCATATAGTTATTGTACTTTTACGAAATTACAAAGGTATTAGGATTTTCTTCGCAAATACCTTGTTCTTTTGTAAAAGTAGAAACTTTGCTTAAAAAATAATAACCTGGGTATATTTGCATGATATCCACTCTTTCCAGGGGATAGAATGAGTTTGTAATATTCATTTTTGCTTGGAGCTAGTTTGAAAATTTAAAAATTCATATCTCGAAAACATATCCATGAAAAAAAATTATGAAATTTTCGCGTTTAGTGGCCCACAGAAGATAATCGAACAATAGCTATATCCATACAACTCTAGTTTACAGCAAAATGGCTGTAAACTAGTGTTATTAGTAAGTAAGTAGGCATATTTCGAATAAAAATTGGTTTAATTTGTGTTATGTAAATACTAAATATCAGAAAAAAATCTAAATTGTGACTTTTCTTATATTGGTACAGGCAGATTCAAATTAAGTACACATCATTGCTATTTCTGTTGTTATTGATTCTAGAAAGTATATTAAGTTAGCAAAGTATTAGTGTTTTTACGTTGATTAATGAGCAGTATTTTGAAATGTAATGTATATTGATAAAAAAAAAAATAAAGGTATTTTGAGATGTAAGAGTTTCATGTCTTAAAGGAATAATAAAGAAGTTATGGCGGATTTTAGTTAATGCAAAAAAATACACTTTCATTTTGCTAAATTTGTGGCAGTACCTGTATAAAGAATCAACGTTTGAAATCATATTACATCTTAAAGCAATGTGGTTGATTAAGAAATTAATACATTTCTGCTATTAACTGTAATAATTAAGATTTTTTTTTCTTGGGAAAAATTACTCCTAATTATTACAGTTAACAGCAGAAATACATTAATTAGTTAACTTCTCACTGTAAAAAGCTTTCAATCCTTGAATGTGGTTGATGTTTTCTCTTTCTTCAGTTAAATACAATTCCTTAGTAGCATCTCTAATAGAAAATTCGCAGTGACCTTCAAAATATAAAACACAATAGTTTCTGTTTCTTTGTTGTGACTTTAATTATCTTTTTTTTATATATTATTATAAGCTTAAGTAAGATTGGAGCAATGTAGAAAAAAAACTGATTAATCAACACTGTCGGAAAACAAGAAAAACTTTGTAATTACCCAAAGTACAAAAGTTCAACTCAAACGAGATCCCATGCGAATCCACCAACGACATTACCGTATATGCAACTAAAGCTTCCGATTAATAGACGCAAATAGACCGTACTAGTCGTAAATATGCCAATAGCCAATGGCTGTCGTTTCAAAAAGAGCCGCGTACATCATTTGTTCGCGTTTCTATTTGTCCTGTCAGTCACCTGTTGCCGACTAGAGTCTTTCCCACGTCACATATCGGCACCAAAGCGGCTTGTACGTGAAAGGGTCTGATGGCTCCACGATGTCCATGGTTTGATAAAATAGATAGGTAAGAGAGACAGAGGCAATAGCGAACTATATTCCGAAAATATCTATAAAACCTTTGAAATAAAATAATAATGAACTAATAAAAAATTAAAAGTTACAAATTTAATCGATTAGTAATCAAAAAATAATGGTAATTAAAAAGAAAAAAACTTAATACTTACAGAAATAACAATAAAGGGATTAAGTCAAAGTATGGATAAAATTGGCTAAAATTGTTCAAAATACTAAGTAATAATGAAGATGAAATTATGAAAGTAAGACAAAATTGTAAATGGGATGAAAACACTAACATATTAAAATTAACTGGATGAAGTCAGACAATGTATTAAATTGTAACAAATAAAATAAGTTATTTTTTTTTTTAATTAAAAGTAATAACAAGCAAAGACATCTATTAGGTAGAAGTTACAAACAATGTGGAATAGTGAAAAATATAGTAGAGAAGTGATCCTAAAATAAAATAAATAAATATACTAATCTATTGGTCTACAAATTGAACTACAGATGACTGTTAGAATGTTATTGAAATAAAATATTAAAAGTGGAAGTAGCTTCAAACTTAATTGGGCATTAAGAGATAGTCTTTGATTAAACGTTTGTTCTAGTAAAATTTTTAGAGCTTCAAGATTGTTAAGTAAATTAACTTTATTGGCAAAATATAAGATATTAAAATTTTCATTGTTATCAAGATGATGGTTGTTGTCTTTTAGATTAGCAAAATATGAGAAGCCAGTGGTGTTAGGTTATAAGCATTGCAGGTGTTTTTTGATGCGTGTGTCAAAATCACGATATGTTTTGCCTATATACATATAATATGTGCTGTCACAAGTGTCACAAGTTAGTTTATAGGCTTCGCTTTTTCCTCCTTTATTTACTTTATTCTTCTCATTGGATTGGTCATACATGTCTGCTTACATAGACTGCACTCGCCTCGCGTTATGCACAACGCTTAGCCACAGTATATCTTCAAGGCGGTAAAATCACTCCCTCCGATTCGTATGTCTAGCATCTAGTATCAGTGTTAGTCGAGTCAGGATGCGAGATAGTACCATTCTCCGTTAACTGTTACGCATTACAATGTCGGGCGTAGAAAATCCCAGAAAACGACTATTCCATAATGTAGAAAAGTATAATGTAAATTCAGGATTTACGTTATGGTGGTGCCAAAATAGTTTGTAAGTGATGGTAACAGTTGATCCGTTATTTACTTAGAAATGATTAAGTTATGCGTAATTGCTGTGGTCTGGCACGCCGGGTTTGTAAATTCAGTTTTATTTTATTTATAGAAGACTAAGTCTTTATCAATGTGCTACGCAAATTCTCTCAGAAATTAATGTGTTGTTTTGGATAGGATTTGTTAATTGATTTGATTGTTGAATTTATTTTAATTGTTCAGTTGTTGATTATTTATTAATTCAATGTACATATTGCGTTCATTATAATTGTATATTTTGTAATTGTATTCTAGAAATTTTCTAGACCGAATTCTGCGTTGCGAACGCACGCAATTGTAAATTTATATATATGCGACCGTGTTAACCTTGCAGCTCAGTTACTTGAAACGATGTCGTGTAAGTACAGTTAAATTTTATTTTCTTTGCTGCCTTTTGTAAAATTCATTTGATTTTAAAAATGTTGTTCGTTTAATTTGATCATCCTTCAAGGAACTCTTTAAATAATAATGGTTATTGTAATTTTTGTGTAGGCAAGTTAGTTAAGATAAGATCTGTTATTATAATTGTTCTAGAAGGTATTGTTTTTTTAGTTTAAAGAGTTTAAATTTTCCGTTTTCTAGTTTTCTGATTTGATCTTAATAGTTAATCACCTCGGATTAGGTGAAAAGAAGCATTGTGCTTGAAATTAAATTTCAATTTTTATATACTTGTTTTGTCCACGTTGAAATTTAAATTAGTGTGTTGAAATTTTGAGACCACGTGGATTTTTGTGAAATAGGTTTTTCTTCTAGAACAAATTTGTCTTTTGTTTGGTTGAAGACTTGCATTGTCCCCTTAATAAATTAGATTCATGCGGGTTTTTGATTTTGGCCAGGACTCTCAGTCCAAGGTTTGATTTTTCCTGGTAATTGTAATTAAATGTTTTGTTTTCTTTTTTTTATAAAAAAAATTTAATGATTGTTAGTGTCATTCTATTTCTGTTCTTTTATTTGAATCAACATTTCAATTGTTAGAGTAACTAAGAAAACTCAAAATTTTCAAACGCCCACATTTTATTTTTCATGATTAGTTCAATTGTGAAAATGAAAATGAAAAACCTTGAGATTATTAGTACTTTTGCGCCCTTTTAAATTTTTATCCGCTGAGCTAGTCAATTTAAAATTTCATTTTTTTTTTTCATTTTTAACTTTATTTGCATTTTGTGGTATCATCAGTACACAGCAGTGTGTTTATCCGTAGATGTTAAACTGTATTTTCAAAGAAAATGAACATGTTTTATTATCGTTACTAACGCGGTTTAGTACGGAAAATCTTGAAACACTTAATGCTACAAACTTTTCAGCAATCCTATACCATTTTTGCTATTTAAATAAGCTAAGGGGTTTATATATAATATTTATAGTTAAATAAATAAATAATTTTGCTCTATCCAGACACTGTGCTGTATACTTGTGTTAAACGTCAATGTCACATGTAGAAAACTTACAATTAATATTGACCTGACGCGCAGACGAAAATTGACCACTCTACTTGTTATTCAACAACAGATTTCGTAAAGGATGATGGGATTCAAAGGATACATTAAAATGGGGTTTTAAAGATTGGCTAATCTGTAAGGAGAAAGTACCAATGCATCAGGGTAAGGGAGTATAAAGTTTAATAGCGTCAATTTGTCATTACTTTATCATTATTAATCAATTAACTTCGTAACTGTAAATGAACTGATAAAAAATTATCATGGATTATTATTTTAATTTCAAAAATTTAACTTATACTCTATTAAATTCAGTTAATTTGTTTTTTTACATATATGTTAAATATTTGTAAATTTCCCTTATTTTTGCTTTCAGTTTCAACCTGAGGATGGGTGGCTCAACCACCTGAGACATGTCGCCAGTATTCCATCATTCATAAAAAGAGTTTGTGAGGTTTGGACCTGATTTTCATTCATCACTTTTTTTTTGTAATCATGTACTCACACAGAATCAACCTGGAAGAATTTAATTAAATAATTGTTTCTTTTTTGTTTGCCTAAGTCAACATCAACAAACTATAGTAGGTAAAATGATTTAGATCTTTTATCTGGTCCACCCTCCGCGACATCTGCAAGAAATTGTTTATCAACATTTACTTCTATATCAGGAATGTCACTTTATTTTACGCTATTTTGAGCTCTAGATGTTGTATGGTATATTTGAATAACATCTATTTCTTAATTTAAAAGAACACAACTTGTTTTATATTTAAATTTTAGAATTAAACTTGATCAGTAATTTTAAACATTTATTTCTTTAACATTCATAGTATACATATCTAGTGTTGTCTTACATGATCTGTTCTATCTAACCTAGTGCCCTCTATCTTCTACTTCAACATGTATATATATAACACAACTCACTGACAAAACTAGAAAGTTATCTCCTATCACGTATTTCCAATTTAATAAAAGAGCAAATTTAAGCAAGATTAAAAAGCTACTATTAATAATATAAATAAAATAAAAGTTAAAAGAAATGTTCATGCTCTCTATACTGACAAAACACGAATGAGTGGAAGAGGATAAGGATATATAATTATTGGAACTTAAATATTGTGAAAATAAATAAAAACAAGAAAGAAATATAGAGAAAGATATATTCATATACTTACCAAACAATTTCTAGCTAAATACGCAATGAGGGAAATGACTGACGATATTCAGTGGTGCAACTGTGCATTCTTATATATTTTCCCAATAATATTTTTAAAGCACTGCGTTTTCTTTTTCCTACTGTTTGCTAGAAACCTATCTATACTGAACTCCTTTGATAATGGTTGCCTCTATAGATAAGCTCATGTAAATACGACACAAATGACAATTAGTTTATTAGATTTAGTAGCTGTTGTTTAACTTTACCAATGCCCAACTTTCCTATGGTAGCCAAAATACGCGAAATTCGAAAAGTTGCACTTCTGAGGTATATGGAGGAGAGAGGGGAGGCGGGGAGGGGTTATTATAATTACTTTTTAAAATTATTTTCGTATTACACAGGTGTTTCAAAAGCCTTAATAGTATCAAAGTTTTGATTTTATAAACAAAACCCCCTATACATATATTACTATAATTTTAGATTCTCCAATCAAAATAAGTGCATATTTTAATGAAGTTTACATGACAGATGATGTATTCTTACATAAGACAAGTGAAAATGCACCACTTCTTAGTACTTCGTACAGTCTAATATAAAATAATATGTTCTAGAGAAACAACCGATTTTATTTTACATAAAATCAATAAATCAAGAATAAAATTTATATTTTCTATTTCTCTCATACTTAACTAGAGCGACGCGTTGTATATAATGTATGTATATATTCACCTATTTGTAGCAAGAAACTTTATTGCAAAATATCAACACTCTCCGAGTAGCAAATGTTATTTTTTAAGCCGGTGTAGGCCGATCGTGTGGGCTAACTTGATTTTTAAGTTCGATATTAAAGGTGTTAGTCTTTGATCGGTTTTAGGTGCGTCCCGTTTTCTTCGGTCAACTCTTTTTTTTACCAGTTTTCGTTTCATTTCGAGAAAATCAGTGTCCGTCGCCATTACGCGTTTTGAGCATCGAAGCACACGTGCCGGAATTTAGTGTGTGTGTCTGTGCAGCTGTTAATCCACTCGTCACAGTGATAAGTGGGAGAGTCATTAATGGATCGGTAAATGCAGTGCGATGTACAGAAAGCGATATTCATTTGAAGGTAACGTATAAACCACCAGTATACACATTATTCTGACACTATAAGTTGCCACGTCATCATCGATTATCATGCGTTTGTCAATATTCGAAGATGTTGTTGCTTTTGCAAACTTTGATCTTTGTACAAGGTTTATAGTGTAATATCAGCCTTAAAAGTAGATATTATCACCAGCAATTGACCGAATATTTAAGTTTCATTTATTATATCAACTAGAAATAAAGTAACAACTGGATTCAGATGAGAGCTCATCTAACATATTACTAGCATTCATCAGGAATTAGGATTAGTGTGTTTAATGTTGAATTTACACTTAAAATGTTATTTTAATCTTATGTAGTTTAACATTCTCTTTGCATTCATTTGCCCAACATTTAATACCAAAAGGAAGGAATGATTAGGCATAGGCCTCAATCTCCTGACGGTGATCAAACCTGGGATATGCCCCGGGATGATATGTTAAAAAAAATTTAGCTTTGTGAAAGAATTCACCATAAAGCTAAGTAACAGGAGCGAGTGGGATCATAACACCATCTTGAACTTGAATAGAAATGCCATCAAATGGTACACTGATGGCTCCAAAACGGCAGAAGGAACTGGAATAGGAATATATGGGCCTAGAACTACATATTTCGAAAGCTTGGGAAAATACCCAAGTATATTTCAGGCGGAAATACACGCTATTGGAAGATGTGTTCAGTTCATTATAGATAGGAACTATCGGAAGCAGGAGATTATCATCGTGTCTGATAGTCAAGCAGCCATCAAGGCGCTGAACTCATATGAAATCAGCTCCAAGATGGTCTGGGAATGCCTAGGGAAACTAAATGAGCTAGGCAAACGAAATAAAGTAACCCTCCTGTGGGTTCCGGGTCACACAGGAGTGGAAGGAAACAAAATAACGGATAACCTCCCAAAAAAAAAGGGCTGGAATGCCTTTCGTAGGGCCTGAACCCTTTTGCGGGTTAAGTAGCAGTACAATACTGAAGAAACTAAAAATGGAAATGGAGCAGAGGAAATCCAGTTACTGGGAAATCTCCAGGAATGAGGCAAAGTAAAATTCTTCTGGAACTATAACCAGAAGAGGTTTACAGAATGCATCAACCTGAGTAAGAACAATGTTCGCATATTAACAAGAATACTTTCAGGCCATTGTAGACTGAAAGGACACCTGAGTAAGCTTGGATTGGAAAAAGATCCTGAATGCAGATTTTGTGGGGAACAGGATGAAACATCCGTCCACCTCCTCTCAAACTGCGTAGCACTGTGCAACCCGAAGGCATTGTACCTGGGTGCATGTGAAATCGAAGAGGGAGACTTACCTAGACTGTGGCCCTCTGACATCCTATACTTTTTAAAAGGAATAGGATTGGAAGGCCAGCTGTAAAGCAGCAAGAATAGGGGACACAATAGATCTTTTAGGTCGCAGTGTAACACCACCCTTCTATTACATACATACATACATAATACCAAAAGAAAAGTTGAAATAACCGTTTTAGTTTTTTCAGTGTAACGTTTATTATATATTAATTAAAAAGTATTTATTTCCACAGTTAAGCTTAATTAAAATAAAGTAACTATATAAACACCAATAATAAATAACCATTATATTACTAAAACATTGAACAAGCTAAATTCACTTAAATACTACTTATTTATATTCACAATTTATATCCACTATTTATTTAATTCCCATATTGCTCTAGCTCAATGCAACTCTCCAATTGAAATGAATTGTCCTCGTTCGCAGTCGTATTTATATTTGGCGCCTCTGGTTCTGGAGCGTTCTATGTATTCCCTAAATATTCTAGTACTTTCGCACTAGAAACTTCCATTGCGTGTCAGTGAAACATAATACAGCACCCTCTATGAGCGGTTTCACCATCTAAGATAAGCTCCGCTCTATACAGGTAACGCCATCTGCTGGCGCAGTTGGGAATTTCAATTTTAAAAATAGGCCGACATTACAATATACTTAATCTGAATGAAATAGCATTTACGACATAATTATCGTCTTAATATATTTTGCAGTACATCCGCGATTGATTTTACAAAACGGGTATAATTTTAGAATAATTATTAATTCCCACTATTGAACAAGATGCAACTTTTTTTTTAAGTAAAATTATATGAACTGATGAAACAAAATTTTCAAAAGACGAATCCTATAAAATCACGAAGTCAATAATAAATCAGAGGCGGCATATTATCAAATTTTTGTTCCTTTTAATGTTGTTCTCATTTCTGTTTCCGTTACTTTTGCTATCGTGTATTTCCTATTTGTCACCTTGCTCATATCATTTGCTTCATACCCTTGTATATGTCTTCTATTAGTAATGCTCTATAGTTTTCTCCTCATTTTTTTTTTAAGTAATAATTTTCTCCACACATATAGGTACTTGTTCCCAGTACTTTATTTACATTTAATTTTTGCTTTTTGTAACTTGCTTTGGCACAGCACAATAAGCAACTCTAACAGAAGAAGAAATAACAGAACTCTCTTAAATGTCGTGCTTAAACTCAAATCAAAAATCTTAAATTACCAAAAGTGTCGATTAAAATGAATTCTATTTGATGTTCTTCCATGTTGATTTATGTTTTTCCTCTATTAATTAAATAATATTGTTTGGAAATATAAGCAAGTACAGAATTGGTAAAATTCGAAGTTTTAATATTCTCTAAATAAAAAAATGTACATATCACAAAAATATAATTATTTTATTAAGTTGTTATTTAGTGTCAATTATGATAATTTTACTATTGTCAAATGTGCCACCTACACTGTAAAAAAAGTTGCAGTAAAATTACATGTAAAATCGTTGGTAACAAAGTTGCCTACAATTTTACAGGTAAATTTACTTCATAAGGTAAAATTTCTACCATCTAGTAAATTTCACATGCTGATGTGTTTTTCAAAGATTGTACTGTAAAATTCGTATGTAATATTTATATGAACTCTATATTTACCGAACACTGAAGTAATTTTAATATGTATTTTTATAAAGAGAGCAAGCAACTTACCTAATTCTTTTATAGCACCTAATAGGTCATACTGAATCGCTCAACCAGGGATCAAGAATGAACACGCTTACGCGAAACCTACGATTGTTTGTGACGTACATGATATCATTTAACCAATAATAAGTTCGACAAACGAATAGAATTACCTACGCGCACAGAAATAATATCCAATAACAATCACATTGCGGCGTATGAATTTCGTATTTTCCATGATATCTATAGTTTTACCCGAAAATTCAAGTAGAAACAAATAAATATAAAAGATCCTTCTATTTTTACAGCAAAATTAATAGTTCACTAATAAAATTACTTTTAGAGTGCACTAAATACCCCAAAAAAATGTCAATTTTACACTTTTAAGAAAATTTTGAGAGTAAATGCAAAATTGTACATGTTTTTTCCTGTATTTTTATTTGAATTTTTATTACATCTTAAACTTACATGAAAAAGCTATAAATTTTACCGAAATTTCTTTTTACATGTTAAATATCCTAGAAGAAACATGTAAAACAAAATTTACATGATTTATTGTGGTAAATTCACAACGTTATTACATGTAATATTCCTGATTTACCATGGGAAAATTACTGTAATTTTTTACAGTGTATAAGAATAAAGAATTCTCAGATTAGGTATAACACATACATAATGTTTGGCGTTCTAAATTTATTACTTTCACAAGAAGTAACAAAGATTTTTGTTTTCATTTTACGGTCTGTTACGGCCATTAACTACTAAGAATTCGCTCATACAAAAATATCTCGTAACACAGCCATATCCTCCTATCTACCAACTGCTAACCTTCATTAAATTTTAACGCAGACGTATGTATTTACCGAAAAATAAACAGGTAGCAGGGTTGGTAGTAGGTAACTACGAAACACGTGAGTGTACCATTTCCGTATAGACTAATTCACTTTAGTGTTCATCAGTCGTTAGTTCGGTGCAAAAACACGAACGGTGCTAAAACGTGCAGGGGAAGAGAATTACGTTCTCAAGGTCGACCTCAACAGCCGGTATGCTGGGTGGCAGTATTATGTTCAACAGTTTTTTTTTTTTACTGTTTTTCCGTCGTAAAACAGCGCAGCAAACAAAGGCCGAAGCCCGCATGATAACTAATGAACGCATCGACGACTCATTCATTACTTCGCCTCGTGTTGTGGCCACGGATTTAATCTTTCGTAGCTAATTATGCGTTTGTTTAAAGTTTAATATATTATGTGATGATGTTGGTCAAATTTGCTCTTTTGGTGGTGCGTGGAAGTAATTATTTATGAAGTGCATATACAGTGTGCACGCTGTCGATCTGTCAATGGGTATACACTTATAACGGAAAATGTACTTACGGCCGTTTGCACCGTCTGTGATTAACATTTTAATTAACTAATCAAAGATTAAATTTAATTACGAATTAAATATGAATAGGATTGCACCGAACAAAATAAATTAATGATTAGTTAATTAAAAAGTTTGCGACAGAAATATAGGTTGGTAGTGCGTTAAGTTTAGTTTTTAGTCAAAAATCCTATTTCTATTGGGAACATTATTCCATCATAATGAAAATTGCCGTTGTGCGAATACGCGATTTTAAGCGGCTTTTGAAAGTTATTGGAATTTAAGCTGAAGCAAATTGCTACAGAATTAGATATTGAAATAAAAAAGTTGAGTAGTAGTTTTAAAATGGAAATTAGTATGTGAATGCAGGTTTTTTTTTTCATTATGCAATTCTTTTATTTGTTTGTTCTGCAAATGAAGAAAGAAAATCGAAGCTTGATGCATCGGCAAAAGCGCGGGAATGTATAGATTTATTTTCGCGCGACATCATAGTAAAAAGGCGTGTTTGCAAATTTTCTGTATCTACATTTATTTCTGTGTAATTCGATTCAATCATTTTGCGTTATATGATAAATAAATCCAAAAGAAATAACTCAGATTCATGTGGTACCGTTTATTACAACCTAACTCTCGATTAGACAAAGCAAAAGAAAATATTTACGTTTTTTTGTAACTACTAAAGTCGCATATCCGGTGAAACTCGAACGTTTTATCAGGATATTAAAAATAATACTTTGTAGACTTACGTAGAATGCTGTTAACAAAAAAGGAATGTTTATTTTATAAAAAGAAGAAATTTAAAATGCCTCAGTTTTGCTATTTTTACAAGGGCCTTTATTTATTCAGAATGACGTTAAATGAACTTACGGCATATCATTAAGAATAATACTAAATGAGTGCAATGTATTTATACATAATACCACGTTTAGCGGGTGCTTAACATGACGTTTCCTTGCATCAGGCCCGAACTAAAAAAAATTTGGCTCTAAATTTTACTTTTTTTTATTCTTTAATGATGAAATCCAGTTTCGGTGAGTTTGTGCTTTATATGTCGTGTGGTTAACATCCAAGCAAAATTTACTTTTTTATTTGATACATCCTGTATATAGCCTGATGTGAAGATGGCTAGCTTCGGCCGAAACATATAGCTTTTATTATAGTAATAAATATGAATGGAATCAACATTGCTTAATTCCATTTGAATATTTATCCATTCAAGTAGAAAACTCTTCAGTTCTTAATAATTGCTTCAGTTTTTACATGTTGATATTGCGAACGGAGTTGATAAATCAAAGTAATTGTCGTTTGTGTAATAAATTTTGAACATGAAACACTTATTTGTAATGTGTATGTAACCATTTCAATTTTGCATATGAGTTTTAGGTTTAAAATTTATTATACAAACGACACAGTAATGTGTTCATATAAGTAAAATCAGCTATTGTCAATTTCTGTAAAAATTAACAAATATTATGAATGCTTTAAAAATGGAATAAAGAAAAAAATGGATGGACTATATACCCAAATAAAATTTGTAATATTTGGGTTTTAAATTTAAATGTTAGTCACCAGATAAGAAAAACGTACTTACTTAAAAATATGCAGCGAACACATTCATGTGTAGATTTAGTATGTAATTTCGATAATGATTAAATTTAAACAAACACAACACATTTAACGTTAAAAAATGGCGATTTGGAGTTTGCGCATAAATTCTGCAGTCGCCTGTTGTCATTTCCGTTTATGCTGTATGTCCCTGCTCATAATATTCTCTGTAATAACTGGAGTGGTCGGACGTGTCTGCTTACACGGGCCGCACTTGCCTCGCGCTATGCAGAACGTTTAGCCATAGTATATCTTCGAGGCAGTGAAATGACTCCCTCCGATTCGTGTGTCTAGTATCTAGTGTCAGTGTTAGTCGAGTCTTGATATACATAATATTTGTAGTTAAATAAATAAATAATTTTGCTCTTTCTCGACACTGTATTATGTGATTCAAAATGATTGTCGTAAGAAAAAAACTGTTTTCCGGAAAAATTTATCTATACTTATTACCAATTTAATGAGCGAAGTTAGCTACATACAAATTTCATACATTAAATGAATTTTCTTGACATTTAGCAACATTGGCGTGCGTGTTGTAGTATCTTTCGATTATTTATCTTATAATTTTTTTCAAATCGTTTATATTTACATCTAATATCACCAACAATAGTATTTCCGAATACTGTAAGAAAATAAGGGAATTTATCTGTGGTAATAGCTCAACAAACAGGCAAAAAATCAATATTAACATTAAGTGAAATAGTTTATTACATTTTATAATTTTATAGGCTTATCATACACTTCAGCGCAATGAGCTGTCAAAAGAAAGTTACATTTTCATCCCTATAAAGTTTCTACGGTACAGGAATTATTACCATTAGATCACGATAAACGATTGGAATATTGTCATTGGTTTAATAACAATTTAAGGGACGATGACTTGCTAAACAAATCATTTTTCTCGGATGAAGCCTGGTTTTATCTAACAGGCTATATCAATTCACAAAACTATCGTATCTGGTCTGCAGAAAATCCACACGAATTTCGAGAAACGCAATTGCATCCCGTAAAAGTTGGAGTTTGGTTAGCTATGTCCAGGCAACGAATAATAGGCGAATTATTTCGAGGAAACTGTAACAGCCCAACGTTACCAACAGATGTTGGAATTGTTTATTGCAGCGTTACAAGAAAATGAGCTTGAAGCAGGTTTTTTCAGCACGATAATGTTCCAGCACATACTGCTCGACAAACCTGCCAATATCTTCAACAGTTTTTTTGCTGACAGGGTCGTTAGAGCACAAAGATGGCCACCAAGATCGCCTGATCTAACCCCATTAGATTACTTCATGTTCGGCTATCTAAAAATAGGATCTATAGAAACCGCATGCATACCATAGAAGAACTGAGAGATGCAGTTTTGTCACTTAATAATAATTATACTAATTGTATGTTATAATTTAAGTAATAAATAAATTTAGTTAAACACCAGTTAGTACTGAATTATAAAATCATAATTTAGTAAAGTTAAATTAATTACATATCATTTTTACAAGCAGAAACACCATATCCATAGTCGTTTATATAATGCGAGTTCAAATATAGGTTACGTTTTCCTTATTTATGACAGATCCGTTTACTTTCTCATGTTCCAACACTGACTTAGTTCAAACCTTCATTACAAACACGCGGCATATACCTACACCCTGTTACTATCTATAGGAGCGGAATTGACAATCATTTTGAATCTCTGTGTACTGTATACTTGTGTCAAATGTTAATGTATGTTAAAATATGAAACTTAGTACTGACCTGGTGCGCAGACGAAAATTGACTATTCATGTAATACATTTTAACCATCTCTACATTTCTCCCTCGGCCGTTGATTCAGAAAACACTCTTACCGTTTAGTGTTGCTAAAAATTTAATTCAAGAAAAATAATACGCCACCACGAAACGCCTCCGCTACCACTGTTGGCAACAAATAATCATTTCTTTTGCAGCGTCGCTAAAAGAAAGCCAATTTCATGATTAAAAAATAGTAAAGCGCTTCGCTCTACCTCCTAATCTTGACAAAATTAATTATTAATCAATCTCCCTTACCGACGTTGTTAAAATGAGTTCTATGCTATCGTTTAAAAAATCACGGAATAAATTACCCTAGAGACATGAGAATTAATTGAACGAATCAATTCTACAAACAAACGTAATCAATACTACAGTGACTTATGCTGTGTACCGACACCAAATGTTGGAAGAGGTGTACAGTTTCGTTTTGAACTTGGTTGTATACATACATCGTTCTAGAAATGCAAACTCGATAACCCAAATCGAGCACACACAAACAAACGCACAGAGAGCACACAATAAGGACAGGAAAAGGTGTGCGCGTCTGTTATTTAACGTTTGTGTGAACATCTGTGGACTCCGTACTGCAGGACCGTATAATTTATTCTCAAACGCTTATCCCCTTACCACTCCAACGTAATGGAGAACAGCCTTCGTTTGCTCGCAGGCGACTGTCTAACGTAACCAATACTAAAACCTCTACTCGTGATTCTTAATGTTCATTAAACGTAGTTTTGATATTTATGTAGATATTGCTGGAATGTGGAGTATTATCTTAAGTAAACATGTAACAAGTAGTAGGTTATACTCCCGAATTTGTTTAACGTCTGAACGATGAAGATATCAGTTTGATTTAAAGTTGTCAACTATTTCTATTCTTCTATTATATGCAACTTTAACGTATACGGCTGTTTAAGAAAAATTGCTACAAAAAGTAGCAGCTTTGTTAAACTGCTAACCAAAAGTGGCAGAAGAAGGGTGGAGCTGCTAACGCAAAGAAGCAGTTTTATAGTCACTAGAGACCGATTATATGCAAGAAAAACTGGAATATATGCGCATATATATGCATCGATTTTTGAGAAAATATGCATAAACCTGGGGCATATATGCAAAAAATTGCGACAATATGCAAATTTTTTACATAAAATAAATAAGAGCAGAAATTTAAACATTAACTTCATTGCACAAAATTTTTTCACAACATATTTCTAAAGCCATTTATAATTAAATGTTTTTCAAAATTGTGTAAAAGAAAGTTTTATCTTCTATCAGAATACGTATGTTTCGAAATAGAAAAGCTTCTTTCAACATCCACAGATATAATTGGTGCATTTTTAACTTTGCAATACATTATAAACTAAAATTAAAGTCTAAATCGTTTACTGTTTCACCTTCCAAAATTTTCTTAACTTTCTTCAATTTCAAATACCCCGCATTTTTATTTATCACTTTTTTAAATTTATCGTATATAGAATTACCTGTTGTACCTGTAACTTAAAACAAAGACTTACCTTAAATATGTATTTCATATATGCTTCCCTGCAAACTTTATAATTTAGTGCATACTTATAGTCAATATTTTCCATTAGTTGGAATTTCTAAATTCCAAGGTGGCCGGCAACTATGTATATAAATATTCTCTACTTTTTAAATTACGCGCCATTCCCGCTACAAGTGGATAAAGTAGTAACCTATAGTAAGTTAAGTACATCATATATATTATGTAACTCTGTTAAACAATAAAAACAATACACACAACTTTAATCAAACAAAAAAAAGAGTATCCTTAATTCAACAGTACCCTTAACCTTCTTACATAGCTTATTAAATTCGTCTACTATTTCGACTGATTCCGAGAGCGACATCCCTTGCGTTTCTAGTTTACGAATGGAACTTGAAACAAAGCTATAATTCGACTTAATATACAAAAGGTTTTGTAGCAATTCTGTTGATGTTATTATCTTTTTACAGTTTTCTAGAGAAATGCAGTCAGCAGTGATTTCACGAATTACATGTTTTTATTCCTTCAAAATTATCGGCGAAAAAAATTGCAGCCTCTAACCATGTACCCCATCTCGTAATAATCGGTTCAGGAGGCAACTTAACACCGGGAAGTCGCTCCTTATAGAATTGGATTCGTAAAGGTGCTTTTAAAAATACTTTTTTGACATTGCTAATTAAATCATTAATCAAAGGGATTTGATTCCTAATGTCTTCGGCTACACGATTGAACCCATGAGCTAAACAAGTGGTATGAATAATGTTACTATAAAAAATTAAAATTTTTTCACAAGGTATACTTCCAGGCAAAAAGAAATTTGATAAACCTTCTTGAACGAATTGGGCAATTGTCACATTATACATTATTTGTTTTTTGAAGTTCTTTACAATAAATTAAATATGATTTACCTACAATGTCTTCATGAAAAATTCCTATTAACAAATGGGCAATATAACGGCCGCACTTATCCGTACTTTCATCTAATCATGATATAAATAAAATTATTCCCTACCAATTGTTGAATTTCTGCTATTGTTTTGCTGGTAACAAGATGTGACATAATTTTTTCGTAAGGTACTTTCGTCAGGTATATTATGTTTGCAATATTTTTGCAGAAATGATTTCAAATTAACATTGTTTAACCTTACTAATGGTATGTTAGACGAAATTAATGCGTTACACATATCCGTGTTATATTCTTCTTGTTCTGAGTTTCGTGAAGTTGATGCTACACATCGACATATAGATTGCTGCACATATGTGGATTGCTTTAGTTTTTCACATTTTCCAGTATGTATATATATGTAAATATTTTTTTGAATGTATATCAAGTGCGATTTTTTTAAAGAAAATTACCTTCTAAAAGTAAAATACCTGTACGGTTTTAGGGGCATAAAATTGCCCTAAATCGTACAGAAATTTTACCCAATTTTCTTTAGTGTGTATGTGACTACTTTTTCCTTTTGTTATAGTAATAAATGTTACTCTTGTAAAACAATTTAATATTTTTGTGTGTATATGATATATTATACCCATTCGCTGTATAATTTTTCTTTTTTATTTCTAACTTTTCAAGAGTGAAAGTAGAGAATTACGTGTGTACATTATATATGTCACGCATGTTCAATTGCAAATTTACATGGATAAAACGACGATTACTGTACGTGTTTTTATAGAGGAATGGTCCGATTTCTCTTATTTTTTCACTGATACCGCAAGTCACTTTAATTTCTATGCATCAAGCTACTCAATCTTTTAACTGAAGAACTTCCTGTTCGCGTTGGTACTTCCTATAGTTCTGTCGAAATTTGAATTTATTTTGTATTCTTATTGTAATATAATTTCTTTTTATTAATTTGTCTTCTTTTGTTTCAGGTAAAGCTGTTTCCATTTGCGCAAAACATGACCTGGTAGGTACACATGCTTATACCCACAGGTTTACTCATATACATCCCTATGATTTATCATATTTTTTGTTTATGTTTGGGTGCATTTTTTAATTCTAAACAACTAATTTTAATCACATTTTACTGTATTCTTCGAAATGAGGGTACTTTACTCTTATACGATTTTCATATTTCTTGGTCTACTTTGTAAGCTAATTGACTTCAAGACCAGTGGCGGCGCGTGAGTTATGAAAGAGGGTGGGCACAAAATAAGAACTAATTAATTGATGCTTCTGTAGCTGACCTGAAGATGTTGGTTAAAGCGAAACCGGTCGTGTGACATATTAAAGAATTTTGTGAGGATCAAGACCTTTTTTGTTGTTTTTTCCCCTAAATAAGAACTTGCCTATTTTTTGCACATAAGATCCATTCTCCTATTTTTCATGCTCGAAAAGACGTTTATGACTGACTTAAGGAAATTATTAAAATCGCTGCATTTAATGTATTCTCAGAAGACGTTGTATATTAATACCATTAGAAAACATAAAAACAAAATAAGAATTAGAAATGTGAGTACTTTAGAAATAAGTGACAGAAAGAATAAGAAATATGTTAAATTACCATTTTATCCAAGTTACACGAAAGGTCTACAAAAAATTTTCTCAAATTCAATCTTGACATAGCAACTACTGCAAATAATAGTCTTAAAAATATTTTAGGTAACCCTAAAGATCAAGTAGATAATTTGAACAAATCAGGTATTTATAAAATATGTGAATAAGGATTAACAGCATCATCGATATTCCTACCACTTTCTCCATAGATGTAAATCATTTCAATTCTCTCTTGTAATAAATACTATAGCCTCCATTACTGTTCAAATATTCAACGCTAACTAATTTGTATTGGATTAATAATTAATAATCCAAATGGGGATCGGACAATGTGTAAGTATTCACAGCTTGTCAAGTACTGAATAAAGTACGGTTTTGTATCTTTGAATTGCATTCGAATTGCGAATAAATAAATGTATCGAAGTGAAGAGGCACAGTTTCGAACACATGGCTTTTTGAAATGTTAGTTTATGTTAGAATAAAAAAACACAAAATCATGTTTGCTTGCTTCTCTTTTTTGTGTATTTTTTCTAGACGGTCACAATCATGTTTTTTGCGATCACAGCGCAATCTGTTACGAATCGAAAAATAAGTTTCAAACAAAAACTACATACTTGATGGCGTAGAATCCGAATCTGCAATACAAAATGGGGGTTCCCATTTAAGATTTTCAAGTTCCCCCTCCCCTTTGGAGAGGTGAGGTGGGGGATCGAGTTCGGCACATTCAGTGAGCCGCCTACATTATAACAAATCTTGACTTTTTTTGATGGCGATGCAGTGTTTTACAGATATTCCGTTGTCTCAAGATAAAAAACTTTGTTTATAGAATACATAAGTCGTACTGAACAATTTTATACCTCAAAGAATAAACCTCTGCCCATTTATGTCTAGCAAAAGTACTTCAAAATATCTCTGCTACCAGTTGATAGAGCAACCTCTGGGCTACAATCGGTTAATTTTTATCTTTTAATAAATATATTCGCTAGGCTTTGGTGAAGGCCTTTTACAAGCACCCTCCTGTATATAAATTGTATTCGCCTGAATATTCTTTTCGCTCTGTGTGTGGCGATTTACTTTAAGTAGAATGTCGTACATAATCTGCTGCTATTTTAATAGCGCATATTTGATTTCACCGTCACAAACAGCACCCGCTTAATAGGATGTACGGACACATACTACGTGTTCCTATTTAGAGAGAGAGGGGATTGTTTTACCAGCTTGTATACACGGATAAGGAGGAACAGGTGTGCCCTGCATGGGCACGGAATCTGTACCGAGGTTCCCACGCCAAGGAGTAAATAAATACTCGACCGAGTAGCATGCAGATACCATATCAGAGGGTACCATTACTATATGCTCGCTGCTGATGAAGGAGGCACTCGTCGAAGGGTTTTGTGTTGCGTTATTTCGTAAATATTAAGTTCAAATTATAAACCAGTCTACTGACTATACAACAGCGTACGCATCGTGACAACGTGACTCTTTGCAGTACATAAATGAATCCATTTCCTCAGTATCACAATTTCCCAGAGAAACAATAATAATATCGATCTTTTTCAGTAACGCTAAAAAAATTAGTATGATTTACTCTTAGTTTTTTTTTGTTATTGTCAATATTAAAATAGATAAGTGTGTTTTCAGTTATAAAATGAATCTTTAATTAAAATAAACGATTTTATTTCTTTATGTTACGCAGCAAATCAAAAATTTACTCCATCCCCCAATTTTTGCCCACCCTTAAATTAGAACTATGTGGAATTGGTTTTGTTAGTAGTTTTAGAAACAGAAAAGTTATTAGTAAATGAAGTTCAGTTGTACTTAACTTCATTTATTATTACTTAACCCACTTATAGAAAGACTTACGAAGATGTAGATGCAAGATTGAAAATATTAATGGGAGGAATCTAAATATATGGAATTTGCTGGTTTCATACACTTAAAAAACGATTTTGTTTGCGTATTATAAAAATTACCAGTGCACAAGCATCTACTGAGAAGAAGACAGCTAGTGAATATCCTGAGATTCTGAGTAAACTCATTTTATGATAATATTTTGGGAAAGAATGTCCCAACGAACATTTATCAGTAAGGAAGCAATACGAGCGCCAAGTTTCAAGATAATACGCGATAGATTAACTCTATTATCATGTGCAAATGCTTCGGGATATGTGACAAAGCCTACCATAATTTTCAAGTCTGCAAATCTGCGTGCATTGAAAGGAAAAGATAAATTGCAGCTACACACAAAAAAAATAATTACTCAATTTGAATATAAATGCATCACATTGAATATAACATAACTTCCTATATAAGCAAGAAGATTTAGTCTTTATATTGAGAATAAAATTTGTTCAGTTTTCCAAACCCGTGAATTTGTTAGACGAAACAGTTTTTTAGTTCAAATGTAATCAATATATTAAAATCATTATGAACATATAATATTTTCACCACAAAAATAATTATTTTAGATTTGACTAAACAGTTGAAAAAACTGGAAACTATCATATTTATGCCTTAATAATTTATGTACATTTATTTGAAATATTGCCATTATTTGCTTCTTCATTTCTTTGGCGAAACTCTGTATGAAACAAAATTTCTTTCAAATCAACGGTACCTTTTACCAACAAACTGAAGGAGCAGCACTGGGTAACAGCCTGTCTCCCTCATAGCTAACCTCTTTATGGGAAAATTTGAAACCGATCTTCAGAATATTTTGGCATATTTTCCACCGGTTTGGATTAGATACGTCGATGACCTTTTTTGTGTTTTTGATACCAGTAAGTGCTCAATTAGAGATTTTCTTGAACAGCTAAATTCAAAATTTCCTTCCATTAAGTTTACTCATGAAGAAGAAACAAAAATAGGATTCCTTTTCTCGATATGTTAGTAATAAGAAATAAAAGCAAATTAGAAAGCCCACTACTAATAACAGATTTATTTCAGAAGATTCAAATCATTCATGGAAAATTAAACTAGCAGCTATTAACTTTTTGGTGCATCGCTTACTTAATTTTCCTCTATCTATAGAACGATATAATAAAGAACTTAAAAAAATTATTACAATCGCTGCATTTAATGGATTCTCAGAAGACGTTGTATATAACACCATTAGAAAACATAAAAACAAAATAAGAATTAGAAATGTGAGTACTTTACACGAAAGGTCTACAAAAAATGTTCTCTAAATTCAATCTTGACGTAGTAACTACTTCAAATAATAGTCTTAAAAATGTTTTAGGTAACCCTAAAGATCAAGTAGATAATTTGGACAAATCAGGTATTTATAAAATATCTTGTAAAGATTGTGATCATGTATATATTGGGCAAACTAAAATATCAATTAAAATGCGTTACAAGGAGCATTTGGCTCATCTTAAATTTAGAAGGTTTGACAAATCTAGTGTAGGCCTACATATGCTTGATGAAAACCATAAAGTTGACAATATAAAGTTAGTTAAAAACGTAAGCAACTATGTGCAATTAAATTGTTATGAGGATATGGAAATATATAAACACAAACATATTTTAATGAATTCAGATCTGGGACCCTTAAATTCATGTCTTCTTAGTTTATTAAGTAGAAGTAGTAGATCAGACGAAGTTAGGATTAGTGACTAGTTATGTCATGACCGTGATCATTGTACCATGACATTTTTTAGGTATAAATTAGGGTAGTTTTAGTGTAGTTATTCAGTTCACTGTGTCTGCTGATGATGATAGCTTTGCTATCGAAACGTACTGCTGTGTACTGATGATACCAGCATAAATGCAAAATGAATTTATAAAAAAAGAAATAATCTAGCTAGCTCAAAAGATAAAAATATTAAAAGGGCGCAAAAGTGCTCTCAAACTCAGGGTTATTCTCAGAATTGAACTAATCATGAAAAATAAAATGTGGGTGAAAGTAATCAAAAAATAAAAGAACTGAAATTTTTGAATGACATAAACAATCATTAAATTTATTTTTATAAAAAAAAAGAAAAAAAAACATTTAATTACAATTAACGCAGGAAAAATCAAACCTTGGACTGAGAGTCCTGGCCAAAATCAAAACCTGCTTGGATCTAATTTACTAAAGGACGATGTAAATCCTTTAAACAAACAAAAGACAAATTTGTTCTAGAAGAAAATCCTATTTCACAAAAAATCCGCGTGGTTTCAAAATTACAACACACTAAATTAATTTAAACGTGGACAAAACAAGTAAATAAATAAAATATGAAATTATATTACGAGCACAATGCCTCTTTTCACCTAAACCGAGGTGATTAATTACTCAAAACTAAATTGAAAACTAGAAAACGAAAAAAAAATTAACCCTTTACACTTAAAATTCCTTCTAAAACAAATTATAATAACAGATCTTATACCTAAATTGTGTACACAATAATATAATAACGATTATTAATTAATGAGTGCCTAGATGGACGAAAAATATAGCAAATTTTACAAACAAATCTTTACATAAAGATAATTGCAAAATGGGAGCAATGAAATAAAAATTTACATGTACTTACATCTCGACATCAATCTAGAAACTGAGTGCCTCTGGGTAACACGGTCGCATATATGTAAAATTTACAATTGCGTGCCAAAGCAGCGCATGAATCGCAAAGAAAATAAAAACTAGAATATTACAATGAACTATATACAATACTGGTAAACGCAAAATGTACAACTGAATGAATTTAAATTTACACAGAACAATTAAAATAATTGCAACAATCAAATCAATTAACAAAATCTTATCCAAAAATAAAACATTAATTTCTGAGATAATTTGCCCGACGCATTGACACAGATTAATTTCAATTAATAAAATAACACTGACTTTACGAACCCCGGGTTGCCAGACCACAGCAGTACGTCCAGTTTAGTGCAGTTTGTGGTGAGGGGTCTAGTAAAGTTTGCAACATTATTTACGATATGAATGCAATAAGGTGTTAAATGATTACATTCTTCGTTAGTTCAATGGTTTGTAAATTAACTTCAACAACGAATAGATAGCATATCTTAATGAAAGCTGTACGGCAGTGATTAAATTACTAACTTATGCCATACGTCCAGTTTAGTGCAGTTTGTGGTGAGGGATCTAGAAGTTTGCAGTATTACCAGTACCACAGTTTGGAGTATTTTTGTCATGTTCTAGGAAAAAAAAAACTGAATGAGTTGTGGTGAAACAGGATTCTGTGATCACCCAAATCCTAATTTAATCTCTAAAGTTTGCTGATCCTTGGACTCTAAGCTTTAATTTTTCTTGTAATATATTGCTTTGTCCGTTTGTATACTATTTGACATAATATCTAAACACCAGCTTCGATATTCGTTACCTATTAAAACTATGCCCTAGATACTTAGGGCTTACTCGGAATTGCTTTGCCCTCACACTGAACCAGCAAAAATCAAAAGCACCATAAACTAGCGGCAACAAAATCGATCTCCCCCGCCCTCACTACACAGCATGCCACAATGCACCGAGTCGGGTACATACAACATACAACGGCACGGAGAATAGAATACATACTTCGTTAATCGGTTCGTGGACCGTTCGTGCTATCCGCGTCGAGAGAGAACACGGTCGACGGGTCCGCATACCTCTCGTCGTAGCGAGCACCAGTCCTCGCGCGCTCTTCAGAGTAGAACACGGCCATGTTGTTACGCGGAATTCGTTCTTCTACCGTCATTCGTGCCGTTGGTACCGCCGAAGAGGATGCCTGCGACAAACATGCGTTTCTGTTTTGATGCTGTTGTTATTATCATCGTTGAGTAATGTTTTCGCCAGGTGAATTCTTCCTGTGATTCCTCAGTGCTTGGTTTTTTTTTTTTTTTGGTTTTAAATTATAAGATAATAAATAAGTGCGTTAAAGAATAGTGCTCGTACCACCATACCTTCCTTCGCCAGTCTCGGATTCCGTCCCTGGACAATGGTGGACGATATGAAGAACGGCGTTGTTTTGATCAAATGTAAGTTTTATAGTAAGTTCTAAAAAAAGAGTGTTCGCAACCCCATGCTGCGCTATTCCGATGATGCGTTATTATATCGCGTACGAAGCTGTGGATAATTTTAGCTGAGAGCTTCGTCTTGCGTTTATATGAGATCCTGAAAAGAGCTTTCGTGAGATAATTTAGACATTCCTGGGTTTTTCAAATCGTTTTGCGAATATTGAAGGTAGTAAACCTACAATAACTGAAAAGATTGTTACTAATTTTTCTTGATATTAGCGGCTATTAAGTATATTCTCTACCGAATCTATGAGAAAAGCAATATTTTTGACGTTTCGATACTTACATCACCTTATTTAGGTTTTTAAACACAAATATTTCAAAATACTTTTTAATTATTGTGTCCTAACGTCAATAAGTTTCCCTTTTAGTACTTTTTTTTTGAGGATTAAGAAATGAAACAGTATTGGGATGTAAAGGGTCCTACAAAGGCACAATAACTTAAAAGATTGTTACTGATTGTTCTTGATATTAGCAGCTATTAAATATATTCTCTACAGAATCTATAAGAAAAGCAATATTTTTGACGTTTCGATACTTACATCACCTTCTTTAGGTTTTTAAACACAAATATTTTAAAATACTTTTTAATTATTGTGTCCTAACGTCAAAAAGTTTCCCTTTTGGTAATTTTTTTTTTATTGAGGATTAAGGCATGAAACAGTATTGGGATGTAATGAGTCCATAAAGGCACAATAACTTGAAAGTTTGTTAGTAATTTTTCCTGATATTAGCGGTTATTACGCTGAGAGAAATATCCTTTTCATTTAAAAGGAATTGCATTAAAACAAACGTTTTCGCGTTTTCTATATGACCAACATGATTTGGTGTTTCCTTGAAAAGGAATATAATTTTAAATTCACGCATTTCTTCGGAAATACTATATTTCTCGTTGACACAGTTTATTCTTTTAAGTGAAAGATACTGATAGATAGTTGATTCAAGTCCTCTTTATTTTGAACTTGTAAACTATGCAGATTGGAAGAAAACCGTAAGCATTTTGATTCAAGAGGTTTTTCTTTTTCTTATTACATTTATTCATTTTAGACTTAAGCGTAAACACAACAAAATGCCGTGATCATTTTCAATCAAAAGGAAAATGATTTATTTCCAAAAATCCATGCACTAAGGAGGGATTTGCCGTTGGAATGTTGTAAATCCTAGTGTAAGTATTGGGAAAGTTGGTCGCAATAACCACCCTGATGCACTCTAGTATGCAGTTAAAGAAATCGTCCTTTCAATGGCGATGACTCCTATCAGAAGTTGTTCTAATAAATATACCAGATTAGTATGTTACGATCGTAGTTTCCAGCCTATTTCGTGCGAAATATTATCTGTTACTGGAATGAAATAGGAGACGCCTTTTATGCGACAATTTCTCTATTACACATAAGCATATCTGCTCATCTGCTGTACTATATGGGGAGTTTCGTATGGTAGAAAACTACTATACGAAAACAAAAATACTCCAAACTGTTGTACTGGTAATGCTGAGAACTTCACCTAAGCCCCTCACCACAAACTGCACTAAACTGGACGTACGTTTCGATAGCAAAGCTATCATCATCTATATCACTATACGAAAATAAAATGTGATATTTATTTTTACTTCCATGTAAATCTTTAGTTAAATTAATAAATACTCGCTAGCTTCAAATAAATCTACTAACCAAATTATCTGTTTTGATCGAATACAGGAATATTTTTAATATTCCTAAACCAAGTAATAATTTAGTAACTCTAACCAAATGCATGAAAAATGGTTGAAAACAACAAGATCGTGTTTCTCGTGAACAGTTTTAAAACCTTCAAACACTATATACTACTGTAAAGTTCCTTGGCTTATAAGTAAATCAGCATTAACTGAAAAGATTCCAATTATCTCTGAAATTTCTTTAACCTCGCGCGAAAAATATTCACTTTTGTTCATTATTGTTTGTGTATCTGAGACTTATGCACGTAGGAACAGGAATAAAACTAAAATATTTCCGCGTAAAAAAGCACTCAGCTTGAATACAGGTGCTTGCATTTCCGTTAAAAGACAAAAGTTTTAAATCAATGTATACATGCATGTCCACGCAAATAAACCAAAACGTCCGGCTTTTTTGTTTAAAATACTGTTTATAATTCAATAATACTTAAAAGAAACTAAAATATGTTGTTAAATATGTACGTAATAATAACAATATAAATATGTAATGTGTATTGTCTTACTTAAACAGAAGTTATAAAGACATTATAAAATATTAATCAAAACTAAGATGCGTTCCATTTAATTACAGTTATTTTTGGCCAAAAAGCATATACTTAAGAAGAAAATAGTTTTCCGGCAAAACAGCACGCTACTTTCAATTAAAATAAACACTTTTCTGAGAAAAGGTATTCTTTTCGTTGGACATGATAAAAACCAAAAGTTATAAAAACTTTTCATTTAATGCAATCTCTTTTCTCAATGTACTACACTACAGATTCTAGAAGCACTTGGTTCTCTTTCGAGAAACAGTGTCCAGTCTTTCTAACCTTAGTTCTAGAAAGATAAAGATGGATTGAAAGTAAGCTAGTATATACATAACTAAAAATATGTGTTCTGATACGCTAATTTAATAAATATCAGTTTAGTGAAATATCTTAAATTGTTTCAAAAATTTTAAGTAATCAAATTCGAAAAATGAAGAAAAGTTTAAAACTCTGAATTTATATTGAAGCAAAATACTTAAGCCTTTTAGATATAATTTGAAATGTGTAATCGTAAATATCATACGATACTTTTATTATTGACTATGAAAAGCTGAAACAATAAAACAAAATATACCTACACTGACGGACCAACAATTGTTTTTCTTTTTTGTAAAAATATTTTCTTAGCGCAGATTTCCCAAATTTTGATACCCCAAACCAAAATGGCTAGAATCGTCGTTAGATTTTTTTACAGTCATGAAGGAAACAAGATCTTTTTGACATTCTACCACTACAAAGCATAACAATTCTATCAGACCACTTTGAGAATTTCATTGAATTCTCTTTCAACTACAATATTAAAGCGGATTACACAGAGAGAGTAGTGTAGTAATACTACATGGCGCAGTACTAACGATTTTGTAGAAATAAGTAATACAAACAAGTGAACTCTAACGTACACGTTGATCATTTAATACTATTCGTTGTAAGAAAAGTTCACAGCTGTTTGTAGGATCAATATTGTTTGAAATAGTAACGCAATTTTGTTAATGTTTGTATACATTTGGAAGTAGCAAAAATTGACAGTCTATTGCAGGAAAACTTAGCACACATTCTAGAATTAATTCACAGTGTCACTATATGTTTTTACTAGTATTTACTGTGATATCATAATTCATAACAAAGACTACATACTATTAAACACTGATGGACCCATCCTAAATTGCACTTTAATAATATATGCGTTTAATATACATGATTAACTGATTCAAGAATCTAAAGGTATTATAGTCTATCCGTAGATATAATGATTCGATTTTTGAGGATTATTGGGGAGTATTTGCTACCTGTAGCCGTAGGCACTAAGAAATTATGTAAATGAGGTAATGAACTGTATTAAAACAAAGTGGATTACCTTAAGTAGAGATCTCGTTATATTTCCTTTAATATAATCCACTGTTTACAATTTAATCTTTATTGTTCTAAAGTAAATAAAGGAAATTTAACAGACTAATTAACTGTAGGTATTACAGATTATTGTAAGAGTATTTTACAATTCCTTCCAAGAATGTACTTGGAAATTATAATTATAGGTACTATATAATTTATAATGTTAAATTTGAATATAATCACAAAAGTTCTATTATTACAACGTAAACAATAGATAAAATCAAATAATTAAGGAACATTTGCAATAATACTTAATCACACAATCCAAACAACCATTACGTATATACAGAATTATAAAATTACTGGGTATTATTCAGGTTCCTATTATACATATCTTCTTAAAATATGTAGATGTTAGATATACAGATGAACGCGTGTCGGGTGTTATTAATAGACGAACGCCAAAAACGTAATTTTAGCCATACTATTTCGGGGCATTTTTATAAATAGCCACGATGGCACATTACGCGCTTGTCTAGCTGGGGAGGGGTTGCTTATCGGTATAGATATTCCAGGTTCCGAGGAAAAAATGGATGCATGTTTTCGCGTGAGTCAGGTCGGGGATCTGCCACTGTAATTATAAGATTTAAAAATAATTTTCATTGACGCAAGGTCGGTTATTATGATTGATCAATATATATTATGTATGCTGTAGAAACCCACCCCAACCATACGAACAAAAGCGTGATGTGCTTCATACGTGTAGCGATGTACAGTTAAGGAAGAAATGTATGTGGACAGTTCTCTAACGCGTTAACAACACAAATTATAGCGAAGGTTAGGCCCCTAATACGTTCGCAGTAAAGCACATTTTGTGATCGTAGGAATTGTAGGCGATTGAGTTATTATTTTAAGATATACTAGAAGAAAATATTGGATATATTTTCAATAGTGAACATAATGATCTTCTAAACAAATCCATTCAGGTATAAAATCATTAAAAAAACACTTCTGATTTACTGAGCATATTAGTCTATTATTGTACACCATTTTGGCGTCTATTGTAAGAGAGGTCTTGGGGAGGGAGTCTGATAATTAGTAATCGCTAAGAGCCTTCCTCTATCAGGTTGAAATTAAGGGAATTAACATTCTAAATTTTTACATATGAATAACCATAGTAATCAATTAAACGTTTTCCGTGGTACTTTAATTTTAATGGTTGTGAGATGTGACGCTGCGCGGTGATGTTTGGCGATATTTACCGTAAATGATATAAAAACGTAAGGTAAAGTCAGGTAAGTGTGTAACCGGGGCAAATGTTATTTTTCCGGGGCTACATTTATTTTTAAAATTAAAATAAGGATGTCCTCTGTTATATTACAAATGTACTAAACTTCATACTAGTTTTATAAATAAAAATTCACATCTGCAAACGTGTAATAACTTAGATATCTTGTAAATTTATCATACCTTATTAAAAAGGCATCAGTATAGTATTACACACTTGGGCCGAACTAAAGGATAATGCTATTAATATATAAAATGCGGAACGATTACACACTTGCCCCATTTTGCTGGGTAAGTGTGTAGTATTGACACTGTTTAAAATTTCTTTTTTTTTCTAGTAAACCGTTGATAATTATAAAAGGCGTATCTATTGAAGGCTTACAACTGGGCATATATTACGTACTTCTATGTGTCAAATTTATCAAAATGTCTTATTATGAGAACAGTGTTACATTTTCTTCACACTATGCAATTTTTACTACACACTTACCTGACTTTACCTTATATGCTACCAAGGAGTTCGTCACTGCCTAAAGGCTAGATATTGGACATGGCTTGCTTCTTGCAGAATTATTACAATTAGTAGTTGCTAAATAAATGGAGCGATGTTTGACTTTTTGTATATTAGAATATTTATTTCGAAAATGCAAAATCTCAACAACAATTTTTCAACTCACAATCCATTTAGATTCATTAACTAATTTGTTGTATTTACTATGAAATTAAAACATTCACAATATTAACAAATATTTGTTAGTTTTAAGCGTTTTCCCAAAAATCAGATTTTGTTATTAGGTTCACGCTAAGCTATTACTATTAATAAGTTATAATTTTATTAGTATATAACTTGAAGCTTAATAAACAAATTACATTAAGTACTACACCATTTCCATAAACACTAGAATAAATAAAACATTTCTATCGAAATTGACAAACAAAAGCATAAATATGGAAAACGAACGAGTCCGAACAACTCTTTAAGTATAATTTAAAAATAAAACCCGGAGAACATTCATTCTACAATATTTTTACAAAAAAAACATTCTTTGATAGTAAACAGTAGTGATGTATAAAACTGCTTCTTTACGTTAGCAGCTACAACCTGCTTTTGCTACTTTTGGTTAGCAGTTTAAAAAAACTGCTACTTTTTGTAGCGGTGTACGTTAAACAGATTAACCTGTTTTTACAACTTTAGACACCGCCCCAAAACTGCTACAAAAAGTAGCAGTTTCTTTTGATATTGAATAGCTGCTACAAAATACCAGTTTGCTTCGTAGGAACCCATCACTAGTAAACAGCATAATATTATACAAAAAAAAACCATTGTATGTTTCAAAGCCAAACATCACGCGATTTATTTACAAGCAAAATTTCATTCTAACGCATACATAGTTAGAAACATTGTGGAAAAATATAATTTTGTTAAAATTAGCAGTAAAAACAATTAATTTTCTTAAAAATAAACTATGTAGTGGTTTCACGATTAACTTTTAGCACATTGTTACTGTTGTATACCGTTAGTGTATTTATCAATAATCTTTTTATTATCAAGTTCTTTCTGCGATATTTTCTCAATTTAATATGATTCAAAGCTGCTATACTTAGCGTATAATGTTGCTTTATTTTCGATTTTGGACATCCCATTCCATGAAACAAGCTCTAGATAAACACGTATAACAAATGTGGAACAAATTTTCCCTGAATTTTAACGATAAGTAAGTACTATATTGAAAATTATTGTCTATGTAAAAAAAAAATACCTTTTCTAATATTTTTATATAGGGGCTTTGAATTTATTGCACACATATTGTGGATAAGCCTTCCTAAATTAAATATTTACCCAAAACGTGTATAGATATCTAGTTTATGTAAATACTTGAGTAGTAGTTTTTATACAAACCTATCTACACCAAACAATTTGCTTTCAAAATGGGGTCTGCTTTACAACAGCAAACAGCTCTGTTCAAATGGCCATATTATAAATTCTAAATTCTATGTGAGTAATTAAAAGGTAGAATAAATAAAAAGAAAGATTTCTTACTTGTATACATAGTATATTCTAATTTAATTTGTTACAGCTTTAATGTACTTCTTTTTATAATAATAATAATAATAATAATAATAATAATAATAATCTTTATTAGCCACTTGATCTAGCAGATATGGGCTTTGTCAACAACAACAACAGAAATTACAAAATAATAGCACTAAAAATGTATATAAAAAGAAAGAGAATTGACATGCTAAGAACCTAGACACCTCAAGAAAAATAGTCAGATATTTTATAAAAACAGTTATCAGTAAAATAGTTACGGATTGATATTTTAAACTTACTGAAGTCAGACTCATTCCGCAGTCTACTCGGCAGTCCATCATAAACCTTGATGCAGGCGTAGCCCGGACTTTTCTCGAACAGTGCAGTTCGATGTTTGGGAATGCGCAACATACTCAAATGTCTCGTATTGTAAGTTGTATTAAAATCACCATTACTAACAAAGTCTGTAATATGTTTAAATGCATATATTGCACACTCATACAAAAACAATGAGGGCAGAGACATGATACGGTGGTGGTGAAATAATGGTAGGCAAGAATCTGTCTGTTTTAATGAAAATATGGACCTGAGAATTCTTTTCTGTAACAAAAAGCACCGAGAAAAGTGTGGGGAGAGGCCCCAAAAGATAATACCGTATCTTATTCGAGACTCAATGTGAGCATGATAGAACGCCAAGATAGTATCACGATTAACACTAGTTCGCAGCTTGGACACGGCATAACTAAAAGAACACAGCTTAGCACAGAGTGCGGAAATATGATATTGCCATGAAAAGACGTCGTCAATAATGCATCCAAGAAATTTTGTATTTGAGGTAATGGGAACAGTTTTTGAGTTCAACCGTATAAGCAAGGATTGGTCACGTACCTGTCTACCTGTATTGAAAGATAAGAAGCTAGTTTTTGTTTCATTAATCTTCAAGCAGTTATTATTACACCATTGTGACATGTTATGTGCATATGTAGTTCCCTTCTTTGACGTCTCGGCTACAGAAGAATCAGCAAAAATAATTGTAGTATCATCGGCGAATTGGTAAATGTCATTAATATTAAAACTATCACTCAAGTCATTCACATAAATCAAAAACAGCAAGGGACCGAGAACAGAGCCTTGAGGTATGCCCCGGGTAACATCGATTACTGATGAGCTTGTCGTGTTGTTAGAATTAATAGTAATAAATTGCTTACGATTACCTAAGTATGATGTGAGCCATCGTAAGCCCTGACCTCTAATCCCATATCGTGACAGTTTACGCAGTAGCAAGTTATGGTTGACCAGGTCAAATGCTTGACTAAGATCAAAGAACAGACCCCCACAACCTTACCTTCATCCAACATTTTGTATATGTTATTCAATGATTTGAAAATTGCTCTATCTGTAGAGCTACCACCGATGAAACCGAACTGTGCCGGAGTAAGAATATTATTTTTGTTAAAGAATGATATTAGTCTGGAATACATTATTTTCTCAAATATTTTAGCAAAACATGATAAAACAGAAATGGGCCTATAATTACTGACCTCCTGTCTATCACCCTTTTTAAACACTGGAATCAATTTTGTTGTTTTCAAAATATCCGGAAATACACCTTCACGAAATGAATTATTAATTATGGTAGATAAAGCGAAGAAATGATGTGAGCAACATGTTTCAAAATATTACAAGGAATTTGGTCAGGCCCAGAAGATGATTTACGGGAGACGTCAATAATAGTATTGAACACCTCGTTCTCGTCTGTTGGATAAAGGAACATAGTCTGATAGATTGGTCTGAATTGTAGATCGTCAGATATACAATTATTGTCACTATACGTAACAGCACTACTAAAATGTCTTTTGAAAATTTCACACAGTGCCTCCGGATCATCTATCAAATCCCCATTACTGTCTCTAATCGCTAAACTGTCCGTAGTCAAGTTACCAGTTGTTTCTTTTTCTAATGATGTCCCAAACACATTTGGATTTATTGGAAGAGTTAGCTAATAAACTAGTGTTGTGCCGCCTTTTAGCGTCTACGATGATTGCGTGATGAGAAACTTTCATGCTCTCATAATCGCTCTTCGTAATGAAACCCCTTTTAAACAATGTGTGCATACGTCGTAAATTATCTGATGCAATACGTACCTCTCTTGTTATCCATGATTTACTTTTCCTCCTGAGAATACTTCTGTGCGTAGGAAATGCAGTGTAAAACTCATTCTGAAATGCCTGTAGAAACGATGCAAAATTCTCATTTGAAGAGGTGTCAGTAAGCAAATCTGACCAAACCACTCCCTGCACCAGACCAACAAACCGCCGAACGTTACTGTCATTAAAACTTCTTTTGTAAATAATATTTTCTGCAACATATTTAGAGTCAGAATGAAACCAAGTGATAATCTGACCCTGATGATCCGATAGTCCCACATCAAATGTGGATGATACATAAGAATTATTGTCTAGGTTGGTAGCAATATTGTCAATCAAAGACTGTGATCTGGCAGTAATCCTAGTAGCACCAGAAATTGTTAGATGAAGATTATGTGAATTAAGAATATCATTGAATTGATTACTAACAGTATTTACATTTAACATGTTAATATTAAAATCACCACATAAAAACAGCACATCATAATCAATCAAATTCGTCAACAAATTATCTAAACAGCAAAAAAAGACATTAATATCTGAACTCGGTGATCTGTAAATAACGATAACAACAACCGATTTATGATCTACTTTAAACTGAGCGGCACTATATTCAAAAATTCCATCAATACACGACACATTTACTTCTTTCTTGTGAATTGCAACAAAATCTGATTTGGCAAATATGGCGGTGCCGCCTCCTCCTCTTATTTCTAAATGAGCAACTAATTAATTTATAATTATCTATTACAAAGTATTCGCTTTCATTTTCAGTTAACCAATGTTCGGTTATGCAAAATAAATTTGGTGATATTTTCCCTAGCAAAATATCAATCTGAGGATGTTTATTACGAATACTTTGTAGATTAAGATGGAATATGCTTGACATTAGGAGAGGTACTAACAGATTTGTTCAGTTTCTTATCAACATCAATAGACACATTTAGATTAGTATAGTTGCAAAACGAGTTAACCAAATTCTTATGAATAACACTAGTCAACACTGGATTACTTGTATTGTTCGTTCCCTCGTCTTTTACAGCATTAACAGTCTGTTTTCTACAGAGGCTGGCGGTAGAAAATTTCCATGCGTCGGTATATTAATTAAGTTATTCAAGTTGACACTTCCGTTATACACTTTTTTATACAAATTCATTATTAAGTCAGCAACATAAGAAAAAACACGTAATTTACCATTTCTGTTGATATGAATACCATTCATAAACTTAATAGTTTTTAATAACGCATTCGTTTCGATGTACCGCACATTCTTTAAGTATCTTGTCATGTCAAAGATTTGACAGTTAAATCGGTAAGCTTGGACATTGTAAGTATGCTTTCCATACCAATATGGGGTAGACATGTAAAACACATTTGTAAAGGAGAGCGTTGAAAACACGTTTAGGATAAATTCCTTATTGAGAGGCACACCTTTTAATACATTGTTAGTTCCGGCAAGGATAATTACAGAATCATTGTCTGTGTATCCTTTTGTCAATGCTTGAATATCCTCTATAACATTCTCCAGAACCGCATTCGGTTTAAATATCGACTGCACCGTGCACTGTGGCAACTGATTGCGTAATATATTAGCTACATCTCTCCCATGACTATCAGCCAGAAGCAAAACTTTACTTTTCTTATTCATATTAATTGCCGAAAGGGTATCTGTTAACAATTGCTTTTTATTTACTTGAGGACATTGGCCTGTCGTCATTTTTGTCTCGCAAGGACCATTTTTAGTGTAAGTAATTTTTTCCTGTTTTCCAGACGTAAAGTGACCGATTTCACTTGAAGTTTTAACCATTATATTCGGTGACGAGTACATATCACGGTTGTGCAACTCATATTGTGTTTGTAAGTGTATATGTTTTTGTGCGTCAGTCTGAGTAGATGCATCATCAACAGGAGGTTTTTCTTGATGCGGAGTAAGTTCCAAAATGGTATTTTTTAATTGTTTAATAGTATAATCCTTGTGTTCATTCGACTTGCGAAGATTCAGAATTTCCTTTTCAAGTAATTGTTTCGCCTCTTTTAACACCGATACTTCGAAATTTATAGTAGCAAGTTGATCACGTAATGATGTATTTATTTCACTTAGAGTTTGTTTTTGATCGTTGAAATCTTCACAAACAATGGTGACATAACTACTGTTTAGGTCTTTAGGTGCATTACTTTGTGAGATGTTGTGTTGTGATGTTTTATTGCGACTTTTAATTGCTTGACTTTTAGTTGTTTGACTACGTGTTGTCGCCATTCTCGATTCCGAATCAGCTATTATTGACGGTTATATGCACAAAACCCTCACGAGATAACTACAAAATCACTACTGTATAAGGCATAAAACACTAGAATTATTTGTTTAGGAATAAATTAATAGTTTTCATAAATGAACCTATGTTACACACATGCGAGACGCATGCCACGCTTGCCGACTGTTAACTAACTTTATATTAAAATATGTTAAATTTTAGGACACTCCTAAAAGCTAAATGCTAACTAAGGCTATTGTAGGATTACAAAATCGATGGATGGATAACGAGTAGAACAATTTATGCTTTTTTGTGATCGGTACAACATTTCACATACTAATTTAAGAATAAAAGAAGTAATAGTTAACGTTTTTTTTATACTCTTTCGACTTCTATTTCTGTCGGTGTACAGGCATTTAGGCACACCTGTATTTATTTTTTTTTAAGCAATCCCAGATTATAACGTATGATCACTTGTAAATAAAATATTCTAAGAAATGTGTATGAATTTAGGATTTACCTAAAATCCAATGATGGATATATCAAGTTCTGCCTTATCACAGTTAAACACATATTAATCATAATATAGGATATTTCACGGCTGTGTGATAAAAATGCGGAAAAGTGATATCAGCAATATATACATAAAAGATTATCTGAAACAGCACATAACAGTTAGAGTTACTTTTTTAAAGAAACCTACATGTTTACATTTATGCAAGTTTTATTCAATGTATTGTGTTATACCATTCCTACCCAGTGGCCCAATATTTCAAATCAAAATGAACTACCATTCATATCTTTCTTAGGGTAAAAATTATGAAAATGAAATAATAAATATAATAATAATAATAATAATTTGTTGGTTACTGTGACACAGTTGTGTATGTAGCAAGTCTACAGAATACAGAAAAAAAGGAAAAGTAAAAAAATACACAACATAATTAATAACTAAAATGAAAGTAAACAAACTTAATAATTAAAGAATTCATCTATCTAAAGAGTAGAAATTATTTTGTTTGAGAAAAGTTATTAATGTTTTCCTAAATCCTCTATAGGAATTTCCAATACTTATGATAGTGGATATCTTATTAAAAATTTTGATACCTAAATTTTCAGGGCCCAAGCTAGTAAGATATAACGTACATTCTGGTCTATGCAAATCATTTCTAGTCCTGGTGGCATATGTGTGCATGTCAGCATTTTGTTTTTACATATATAACAACATATTTCTAAAACATACAAACATGATACAGGTAATATTTAATAAAGAGAAAAAATCGGTCGGCATGAATCGGAAATTTTTACGCCTGCAATAGCTCTAACAATCGCTTTCTGTGCCAAAAAGACCACCTTGGATTGAGGGTGTGTAGCTCACAAAGCAATGGCATTCTGAATTTCCATATAATACAGAGTCATCAAAGTACTGGTAGATACACAAGGTTTTAGACTTCGAAATAGAAAAGTTTTTGCAAAAATTTTCTTGGCTAATTCATCACAATACTCTTTCCAAATGAGATTCCGGTGAAGTATAACGCCTAAAAATCTAGTAGATTCAGTATGTGACAGAGAATAATCGTGCAGCTCCAAAGATTGTCTTTCGATGTATGTGAATGGAAAATCATAAATTTGGTTTTTTCAAGACTCATGGCTAAATCATTTTCTGCAACCACATGTAAAGGCTTTCTAATAGATTATTTGCCAGCTGTGTTGTATCACCAGGCTGTGCTGTAACCAATAGGGAGATGTCGTCCGCATTCATAACAAGATATGCGTCAGATAAGAACAGGGCAATATCGTTTATATATGTACATATTGAATAATACTGGTCCAAGTACGGATCCCTGCGGTACCCCACTAGCTATAGGTAGGCAATGAGATGTTGTCGATAGCAAGTTATGATCTTGGTTTAGAAATGATGATTCAAAAACGTTTCCTCTAATGCAATAGGCATATAGTTTATCCAGTAACTTATTATAATGGACACAGTCAAAAGCTTTCTACAAGTCACAAAAGATCCCAAAAGGTGCAGTTCTTTTTTCAATCTGTTGCAATATCTTATTATAAAAATCAATTAGTGCTAATAAAGGAGTTATTACCGAAAAATACATCATAATAGTGTTTTAAGCAAAAGAAAAAGCATTTGCTTAAATAAACAAACAAAGAATCTTTTTCCTGAGAAATACCTCCGTTTACGCTTAGAATATCCATTATATTTTACTCGATGATCTACGCTTAAATAACTCAATGTGCTCTGCACACTGTAAAAAAAGTTGCAGTAAAATTACACGTAAAATCGTTGGTAACAAAGTTGCGTACAATTTTACAGGTAAATTTGCTTCATAAGGTAAAATTTCCTCCATCTAGTAAATTTCACATGCTGATGTGTTTTTCAAAGATTGTACTGTAAAATTCGTATGTAATATTTATATAAACTCTATATTTACCGAACACTGAAGTAATTGTCATATGTATTTTTATAAAGAGAGCAAGCAACTTACCTAATTCTTTTATAGCACCTAATAGGTCATACTGAATCGCTCAACCAGGGATCAAGAATGAACACGCTTACGCTAAACCTACGATTATTTGTGACGTACATGATATCATTGAGCCCAATAATAAGTTCGACAAACGAATAAAATTACCTACGCGCACAAATAAATAATCCAATAACCAATCACATTGAGGCGTATAAATTTCGTATTTTCCGTGATATCTATAGTTTTACCCGAAAATTCAAGTAAAAACAAATAAATATAAAAGATCCTCATATTTTTACAGCAAGATTAATAGTTCACTAGTAAAATTACTTTTAAAGTGCACTAAATACCCCCAAAAAAATGTCAATTTTACACTTTTAAGTAAATTTTAAGAGTAAATACAAAATTGTACATGTTTTTTCCTGTACTTTCTTTTCGAATTTTTGGTACATCTTAAACTTACGTGAAAAAGATTTATAGCTTTTAATATAAATATTAATAAATTTTACCGAAATTTCTTTTTCCATGTTAAATACCCTCGAAAAAACATGCAAAACAAAATTTACATGATTTATTGTGTCGTCGATATAAACTCACAAAAACAACGGAATAGTTTTGCGTTAATTAGGTGGGGGAATGTAAACAAGTGGCTCGTAGGAGTCACTTTGTTGAGCGCTACTTTAAGAACTATGTACCTACCCTTGTCCCATGCATCTTTTCTTCCAATCTTTGGAGGTATTCACCTTTTTAGTGGACTTTGTTATTCGTGATTCTATTATATTCCACTGTGAAATGAATCAACCCCATTATATTTTTAAGGCAATATTAAAAGAAATTACAAGAAAACTAAAGCACCTTAATGACAAACGTATCCTTAATTCTTAACGCACATAGAAACCAGTTCATTTATTTCCTCGCTGACCGATCAATTCAATAACGACAAAACAATTCATTCAAACCATTCATAACAATGCTCTCTCGTATACCAAAAAAAAAGAAACATCAAACTGCACCGGTTTTAAAAGGCCAGTGAAAACAAAATTAACATCGGAATAATACATGATCGCGCTGTAAATACATTACATACATCCGTTACATAACGAAATCGACGAGCGGGACACATTAATTTATGGCCACCTGTTCGAATCGTATGGCGACACAAATACCATAAAACCTGCCCGACGTTTCGCGCGCCGGGATCTAACCTCGATTTTCACACTCGAGTTACTTAATACGATTGTTGGTGCTGGAGTCTGCTCTGTCTGTACATAACGTATAGATATGTATATGCATGATGTTTATGTTATAAAAGTGCCGTTTTGTACGTTGGCGCTAGGCGTAATTGAATAAACGTGTTCAGAAATCCGATGACGCGTAGGTGATCCTTTCTGTAGCATGTATGCATATGACATATCTGTATGTATGTATACAACATACCTACTTGTGCTACTATGCATATAATGCGCTGTAGGGCGTATTCGTTATGGTATGCACTTGCACTTACTTCGTGTATATAATACATACATATAGAAAGCACAAAGTGGTTTTCCACACAGAAGCACCTTTGAATGGTTAGATTTCTGCAGTTTTGCAATAGTTCTTGAAGTAATAGTAAACTCAACTGAAAACGTTGTATATTTGAATCTTTTATTGTAATAATAAAAGTGTGAAGATAAAGATGAGAAATTAAATATATTGCTGTGTTTCAAAAGAGGGAGACCATCAACCATATTGAAATTTAATTATTATTTTATGTACGCACCTGTTTGTAAGTCCAGTATAATTTGGGTTAGACCGTATTAGTAATCATGGAAATTGAATATAATTTATCGTCTGGCAACTGTACGATGTCCTGGTATCCTAGGTGTTCACTTTACGGAATGGGGTAGTGACTCAATGTAATTCGTTGTGAAATGATGAAAAATCCTTGGTGACGAGTTTGTTGATAAAAAAGGTTTATTTTTATTTTTATCAAGTGTAATGAATTAAGTGGTATTCCTGTGTTACCTGTGTTGAAGGGGATCTTCTATGTAAATTCATGTAATTACTCTATTCTGAAAATATGCGGAAGAAACGTGAGGATTGTTCGATATTATAAGAAATTTTGCTGTGTTTACTACACCTGGGTAATTGTTCTACATGGGAGTGTGCATATGTTTGCTGTTCCGAGTCTAATCATACATCCTGAATGTAACGTAGGAGGTCTGTTTCCCTGAATTTTTCTGCTACCGATGTTATTCTCCTGGTCTGGGCCTTTTAGGTGAATATACGAGCGAATATGGATTGTCACTACAAGGAAATCACATTCGGAGGTACTCTGGCGTCTGTATAAACCGATAAACGAGGTATCTGGTCAAAACATTGTTTAAATTTATTTATAACTTCTATAATATTTTGAGGTTATTATTATTTCGTATGAGATTAAAATTCTGAGCTTTTATAAGTTGGCAAACGTGGTTGGTGGCTTTCTATTCTCTTATGATAGCGCGGGATATTTTAAAAGTTCCTTTTTGAATTAAGGAATCTAAATTATACATGTTGTTTTATTAACGAAAGCACATTTGATATGTTGAATTATTAAGAATTAAACTATAAATTCAGTATTTAACAAAGTAAAGGCATAATAATAAACAAGTTAGTGATTTAGGAGGACCCAGTCGTACAGCCCTCAGGATAGCGAGTTCGTAACTGTAAAAACTACTCATTGGTTAGTAAGAGGGGGGGATCACTAGTGCGCATGATCTGGAGTGTAAATTTTAGATATCTTGGGCATATACGGGATTTTACAGCCATCTAGTGGATCGGGATTGTATTGTGTCTATCATTATAGGAAGTTATCTGTAAAGAAAAGGCAGATCTAATTAGAAAGTTATTTATTTATTCATTTATTTCGTAAAAACGTTAGCCGAGAAAATCACAATAATATATTATATTTATTTAAATATCTTCAACATCGACAACATATTTCGGTTAAATAACAAAGCCATTCTTCAGGTCTTAAAAACATCGGTGCAAATTAGTGTTGTTAGTAAATATCTGATAAAATTGAGATCTGGATATCAGGATCTACTATCTGAATATGCTATCCGCTTGTCGAATCCGGATCCACTATTCAATTCTCATTGTCTGGATCTACTATTCGATTCTCGGATCCGGATATGAAAAAGAACTCAGTATTAGCCTACAATATACGTACACATTTATAGCTTTAGGTTATATGTTTATGTATTAACGAAAGTGTAGCTAATAATTCAATAATATCCTGCTGCAAAATAAAGTAGAAGTGTCGCATATACTCTAGTTTTATTATTAATAAGAAGTAGCAAGACCTATTCGTGTGCATTAATATTTATTGCATATATATTTATTGATATACTATGAGCTTAATACAGCGCTGTACCTGCATGTTATAAAATTATTAATTAAATTAACTTCTTGTGAAAATCACAGATATCATAGAATAAATTGTGTGTGCCTATAAATCCAAAGCTCCAATAGATTTGAAAGAAGTTGCCACAGGTTTAAATGAACTGCTACAAACAAACCAACAAACAATGCTTTACAACAGATAATAATTTAACAAAAATGTGTACAAAGATTGCAAGCTTTTTACAGTATGAAATAATTAACGAATTAATGTATCCTGCATGAGGAAAAAAAAATTCTTGGGAAAAATTTAATCTTAATTATTAGCAGAAATAGATAATTCGTTAATTATTTCATACTGTAAAAAGCTTGCAATCTATGCATTCCGCCGCCTTATCGTTCTTTCAAGATCTAACATCGACGTAGGTCGATTTGTCGCATGAATTTGCATCATATATCTCGCTAGTTCAATTAGTAGAGCTTTCATCCGGTAAACGAGAGTTCGAATCCTGCGTGAGGTAAATTTTTCTTGGGAAAAATTCCTCTTAATCATAACAGTTATTAGCAGAAATACATTACATTTTTTTCTCACTGTAAAAAACTTGCAATTTTTGCATAGTTACCGTATTGCTGGCCGTTTAAGATCTAATATCCACATAATTTCGATAAGAGCGCCTGAACCTCGTCCTCTAATAGCTTAATTGGTAAAGCACCCGTCCGGCAAGCGGAAGGATGCAGGTTCGAATCCTGCGTGAGGAGAAAAATTACTCCTAATTATTACAGTTAATAGCAAAAAATATATTAATTTGTTATTATCTCACTGTAAAAAAAATTGCAATCTTTGCAGAAATACATTAATTCGTTAAAAAATGTCACATTTATAATTTATACACAAATTCTATAAAAAAACACAATCATTGACAATATTTTTCATTATTTTCATTATTATAGTGTTTATTATTTTGATAATTTTGAGCAATTTAACAATTTAAATTCTATTAGAACCAAAGTAATCATGATGTATGTACCCTGATCCTATGTATATCCGATGTACTTTGGACTTTAAGTTCCTCACAATAAATAATAATATGCATTTTTTGTACAATAAAATTAGATTGAGTTATACACAATGTTAAACTCAAAACTAAGCGCCTCTTTTTCTTTTAAGTTCTTCTAGTATTGGGCTTCTTTTGGTTGTTTGCTTTCTTATAACAATGTACAGAGTGAGTCTTTTTATCTTTTTGAAATGTTAGTTTATGTTAAAATAAAAAACACAAAATCATGTTTGCTTGCTTCTCTAGTACTCGAACTTCAGAAAAGAAATGGTTACCCAATCTTTCGAGCACAGGTGGTTCACAAGGACATATTGTTGTATGTATACATATGTATTTACGTTTTTTAAGATAAATATATCTTTTACATTAAACTTAACTAAAATATTATGATTAGTGCATTCCTAATAATTGTAATTATACCTTATCGACTAAAAGTACGTGTTTTGTATATATTACAGTAATAGAATTTTATTTTCTAACAAGTGATAGACCCAAGTACAGAAAAGCATAAATAACGAAAATAAGAATTACATAAGTCAAAATTTTCTTCGATTGTCCCTTGTTATTTCTTGTTTTTCTTTTAAATACACCATTCTAAACACATTCACACAATAGGCTAGCTTGTTATATAGTTAACGAAATAATTGATTTCGGCCAAGTAAATAAATTGGTAAACTAAACATATCCCTTACTTTAATTTCTTTAACAATCGACTAGATGTTTATTTAAGCATTCATTGTAGAATTATTGAATCAAACATCATTTACTTCCAATAAAGAGAATATCAAATGTGTTCACATCAAAATGCTCTAAACAAGAAATATATTTATTAAAAAGCTCTTTAATTCAAATAATTTTTACTAAACTATTTAAAAGAATAATTTATGAATTAATGCATATGTTTGTTACAGACAATAAATCTTTTCCTAAATATATTAGTATGCATTACTTATGTATTGTTTATAAATATTTAGATACACTTAATTATAATGAAAGTCATAGAAGGATTATCATCAAAATTCAATAACTTTCGTCATGTCATACACTGTTGAAAATTTTAACACTTTTTTGACTAATTTAATAGTCAGGAGAGGTCCACACTGTTTTCGTGTTATTTTGTCGAGAACTATAGAAGTTTAAATTTGACGAACAAAGATAGTCAAGTATTGCCTATTGCTAAGGGGTTATTTTGTCCAACTAACACGTGGAATTATGATATACTTCTAGTCACATTTTATTTGATTTAGACTAGACAAATTTACTAGCTGTTTAACTAAATGAATGCGATCTATTGGATGATTTAACACCGTTTTCTAAACACAACGTCTTTTTAATATGCAACTCCTATTTCTTAGTGCTATAATATTCTCTCTTTAAGACGTTTCCTCAATTATAAATATACAGAACCACCCATTCAAAAGTTTTGGTTTCAACTAAACGTACTAATTTTAAAATGATTTTTTGAGAACCATTATAAAATTAAGTGAATGTTTATGCTATTTGATTCAAATCTGAACTAATTACGTAAATAGTTGTTCCCAATACATCTTTAAGATGTTGAATTTTTTTATGCCCACTGGAATTAACATTTAATAACACAAGGTAACACTTTGCAGGTCAGTCACATTTGGTGGTTTGTGTGGATATGTTAATACGCAGAAACAAACTCGAAAACAGATACACGTGCAATGCAGGTGGTGCGTATAATGCAATACTGTATTAGATTAGGTGGGGTTTCTATATTTCTATCCGAGGGAAAAATTCTGATTGGTTGATGCTTCTGAATGTCTAGAGAAAATAATAAATCCTCATATCTGAACAAAGAATTCACACCAAATTCTAGTAATTTCTGTTCTACTAAACACATGTAGTCTCTTCATCTGGCAAAGTTTGTAAAAATCAACACTAAAATATTTGACTAGCCCAAAATTAACGCCAACACCGTAATATTTTCAACAGTGTAAGCATAGGCATCGTGCCGCTATAGCGATCTCGGGTATACCCAAGATCGAATCATCCTCAATCGATTTCAATTTCTCGACTACCGTTATCGACCGGCATATTGACTTCCCAGTAATCGTCTTTGCCGGTCACAACTTACAGGACGGTATTTATTATTATTAACCGGGACCCGTTTATTAAAATTCCAAGCGGAGAATTCACAACCTGTGACTCACACTACGGTTGTTTCCTAAAGAGAATGTGATGGCGCTCCTCCCAGTGCCGTTCTTCAGGCGAAATCAACGGTGTTACCGAACCCCGATCTGACGCACCAAGTCAGTCGAGTGTTGTGAATAAGGGACCGGTTTTGTTTTTCCGCGAAAACCAGTCGAGAGACTGGATCTTCCGAAAAATAATGGTTCAATTAAACCACGGACGGAGATATATTTATGCGTACAGGGAAAGAAGCAGCGCTATAATCTGACTGTAGTGTCACTGACATGTTCAATCGACTGAAGGAACAGTGTTTGTGGCGACATTTTTGATTTGTCACATATTTCTTTTTAAAGCCGAAACATTTTTTTCGATTTCACTTTTTGCTCATCTATCAATAATTGTAAAACATAGATACACAGCTATTACTTACACAGTAATAACAATTTGGTTAAAATTTGTAAAAACTTAACAAATCTTATACCAAAAAGTTCAACAAAAAAAAAATGTTACTGTAACAACTACCCAAAATTGTTACCGAAAAACTTTATACTTTGTTAAAGTTCAAGATTTTTTTCTAGTTGGAATAGCATATATAGGGTGATTCTCAATATATGCGACAAACTTTGAGAGCTGATTCCTGAGGTTATTTTGATCATAAAAGTTCATATGAGTATATGTCCAAAACGGTTTGGTTTTAAAGTTATTGAATATTTAATAATAACTTATGAACTATGACTAACACGATATAATATCACAGTTGGTTCTTCAAAAACTATTGTGTTGAACGGGAATTGTTTATTTATCATTTCAATATTTGTCAATAGTTGTCAGAATATTCATTCAGTTTATTGCCAATTTCTGTTTTCTAAAATGAATTACACGAATGCTGAGATGTGTGATATGCATTTCGTTTACGGTCTTGCCAATGAAAATTAGAAAGAACGATACCCGAACCGCATCATTCCGCATCACTCAATATTTGCCCGTCTTCACCAACGTCTTAGTGAAATGGGAAATTTTAAAAAACGGACGACTGATAACGGGCACCCATCTACAATGAGAACTCCACAAGTTGAAGAAATTATACTAAATGAAATCGAGGAACATCCTACTACAAGCACCAGAAAAATTGCGTTTGCTTTAAACATTAGTCAGACCACAGTTTGGAGAATATTGAAAGATCAATTGTTATATCCGTATGACATTCAACGGGTGCATCCACTTTTGCCGGCAGATTTTCCGCAAAGAGTGGCTTTTTGTCAATGGATACAACACAAAATCGCACAAAATCCTGACTATTTGGCTCAAATATTCTTCACCGACGAGGCTACTTTCTCTAGAAACGCGATTATTAATTTTCATAATAATCACATATGGGCCGAAGAAAATCCGCACGAACTAGTGAATGCCCGTCATCAACATCAATTCTCTGTCAATGTGTGGACCGGAATTGTTGGAGATCACTTGATAGGTCCACATTTTTTACCGATGCGGTTAAATGGCGAGGTATACAGCAATTTTCATGAAGAGGAACTACCACTACTGCTGGAAGAAGTTCCGTTGCAATTAAGATTACAAATGTATTTTATGCATGACGGTGCTCCACCGCATTTTAGTTTAGTTGCTCGCGAGTTTTTGGACAATACGTATCCAGATCGGTGGATAGGACGGGGAGGTCCACAACCGTGGCCTCCTCGGTCTCCAGACTTAAATTCTTCGGACTTTTTTCTCTGGGGTCACCTTAAATCAATAGTTTATACGACTCCCATTGAAAATGTCGATGAACTGAAAAATCGTATTATTGCAGCTTTTCAAACAATTCGAAATACCCCTGGTATTTTAGAACGGACTCGCCAGTCAATATGACGGAGGATAGAAGCTTGTATTGCAGTTGGGGGCGGTCATTTTCAACAGTTAGTATAAGTTAATTTTGTTTTACTAATTATCTTGTTAATTTATAACAAAAACATTAATTATGTTAACTTACTATTAAACATTTTACAACTTTAGAACTAGGCGATTTTGGACATATGTTCTTATGAACTTTTATGATTAAAATAACCCCAAGAATAAGCGCTTAAAGTGTGTCGCATATGTTGGGAATCACCCTGTATACATAATCAGAGGAAATTAGTAGATTCACTGGCTTAATTAAAACACAAAAACTGATTTATCGACCTTTCGGCATTTACTATTCTTTTCAGAATTCTTTTTAATGTGAAAGTATTAAAATAAACTTGAATGGCTTTTAGTTGTTATTATATACCTACATGATGTTGTGTTGTTAAATATTAATTTAGATAAATTAAACGAATTACGAGGCCGACCTGAAATGTTTCCGGAACCAACAAGAAAAACACCGTATTGGTGTGGTTTTTTATTTTTATTTTTCGACGTAGTCTCCTCGAAGATCAATACACTCTTTCAAACGGTGCTCCAGTCTCTTCAAGCCGTCGGAAAAGTAGGATGTTTCGAGGTCTACAAAATAGCCATCTGTAGCGGCGGCGACCTCCTCATTTGAGACAAATCTCTTTCCTGGCAGCGATTTTTTCAGGTTTGGGAATAGGAAAAAGTGGCTAGAGGCTAGGTCCGGTGAATATAGAGGATGAGAGACTAATTCGTAACGCAACTTATTCAATTTGGACACGACGATGCGGGATAAATGGGCCGGTGCATTGTCTTGGTGAAAAAGCACGTTTTTCCGCTGCAAACGAGGCTGTTTCTACTTCAATACTGCATCAAATCGGGTCAATAAGTCGCTGTAGTATTACCCCGTGATCGTCCTTCCTTTCTGCAGATAGTCGATGAGGATCACACCTTGGGAATCGCAAAAAATGGTCGCCATGACCTTTCCGGCTGATGGAACGGTCTTTGCTTTCTTCGGAACTGATTCGCCCGGAAAAATCCACTGCTTCGACTGTTCCTTGGTCTCCGGTGTGTAGCGGTGGATCCAAGTCTCATCCACAGTTACTAAACGCATGAAGAAACCCTTGGATTGTGTTGAATCCTGGCCAGACACTCACCCGATTTCGTGAGCAAACGCAGTAGCCATCGCGCCAAAAGCTTTTTCATTCCCAAAATTTCATGTAGGATTTCGCCGATGCGTTCTTCTGAGATGCCTGTTGTCTCTGCTATCTCTTTCAGCTTCAATCGACGATCGACTAACACGACATCATGATTTTGTCCACCCTTTCATCGTTGGTAGCGGTTTTTGGGCGTCCACTGCGTGGTTCGTCACTTGTGCTTGTGCAGCCACGTTTGAACTCGCTCACCCAGAAGCTGATGGTCGAAAATGATGAAGTAGTAAAATATTTCGAATTTTCGTGCCCGTTTTCCCAGCCATCCAGAAGTGTTTTATCACTGCACGAAATTCGATCTTATCCATTTTTGCGAAACCGCCTGACTTGCTACACAAATCACACTCTAAATAACAACTATTGACAGTAGACGTCTGAAATTTTGACAGTTGTTATAAAAAGGGTTGCTCTTGCCGACCAATGAATCCACTTCAACCTTCGTGCGCCATCTATTGCCGATTCTGGAAACATTTCAGGTCGCCCTCGTAAATTAAAGGTATAGATTGAGCATTGTGAGATATACTGATAACTAACACACGAATTATAAATAAACTTCTATCTCACAAAAGTTTTTTCAGTCAACAGATTTTTTTAACACAAATAAATAGTTGCACAAATGACTCATTTTAGTTGGATACAAAATTTGTTGCATTAACACCTTTTGTGTTAACATAGTAGGTATTGTTAGGTTAACGCATTTCTTTCTCTCAGTGTAGATTGAGCATTGTGAGATATACTGATAACTAACACACGAATTATAAATAAACTTCTATCTCACAAAAGTTTTTTAATCTTCACACTATGTATATTTCGTTAGCTAACATAGTACAAATGTATTGTCAGTATTCTGACAATAAACTTGTACGCCTGAAAATGTTAGCGTAGCTAATGAAATGTACATAGGGTGAAGATTAAAAAAAAACTTTTGTGAGATAGAAGTTTATTTATATTTCGTGTATTAGTTATTAATTAAGATATTAAAAAATCTTTATGAAGGGAAAAGACACATTACATTTAGTGAACTAACAATTTATAAAAAATGTTTTTTTTAATGAATTTAAATCTAGATCGATTAATTGCGTGCTAATTAGCCGCGAAGAATTCACTCGCAAAAAAAAGGTCGTTAGTGATTGATATAGGCCATTGCCACTTGTTGCTCGCGCAACTCGCAATCCGTGAAATGGAACGGGTGTATACAGGCGCGAAGAACTAACAATATAAGTTTTAATTATCGGAGCGATTCGTGGAAATGGCAGATTGCCGTGTCCGTAATTGGGTGTTTCTTTTAATTGAACGGTTGAAGATCGCTAATTGGCGTTAGATTTCAGATTTCAGATTAAATAACGGGTAACTGAAGCGTCGTTCGATATAATGACATCTAATTTGACTTCCCGTAGTAATTTTGGTGTACCCTACTACCTTTTTGATGTATTTTATTTGATCAGTCAGAAACGAGAGAGTTCGTTTCTTATATTCATATTTATAAAGTTTATTCATTGCTACTGGATACAGTATCGTACAAGAGCAACTATCACATTGAAAATCTACTTTCAAAAGTCTGTACCATTTAATCTTAACATTACGAGAGTCTGCACAAATATGTGTCCTTTGTTATCTTTTGAAGTTTGTATAAGTACATCTTTTTTCTATAGTTTACTATGCTGTCGTATTTTCTGCAGAATTTAAGTTCCCTATGTAGTGTCATTCATACACTGTAAAATTTGCAATAAAATTACATGTAAAATCGTTGGTAACAAAGTTGCCTACAATTTTACAGGTAAATTTGTTTCATAAAGGTAAAATTTCTACCATCTAGTAAATTTCACATGCTGATGTGTTTTTCAAAAATTGTACCGTAAAATTCGTATGTAATATTTATGTGAACTGTATATTTACCGAACACTGAAGTAATTTTCATATATATTTTTATAAAGAGAGCAAACAACTTACCTGATTATTTTATAGCACCTAATAGGTCATACTGAATCGCTCAACCAGGGATCAAGAATGAACACGCTTACGCGAAACCTACGATTGTTTGTGACATACATGATATCATTGAGCCAATAATAAGTTCGACAAATAAATAATCCAATAACCAATCACATTGCAGCGTATGAATTTCGTATTTTCCATGATATCTATAGTTTTACCCGAAAATTCAAGTAAAAATGAATAAATATAAAAGATCCTCATATTTTTACAGTAAAATTAATAGTTCACCAGTAAAATTACTTTTACAGTGCACTAAATACCCCAAAAAAATGTAAATTTTACACTTTTAAGTAAATTTTGAGAGTAAATACAAAATTGTACATGTTTTTTCCTGTATTTTCCTTTTGAATTTTTATTACATCTTAAACTTACATGAAAAAGCTATAAATTTTACCGAAATTTCTTTTTCCATGTTAAATATCCTAGAAAAAACACGTAAAACAAAATTTACATGATTTATTGTGGTAAATTCACAACGTTATTACATGTAATATTCCTGATTTACCATGGCAAAATTACTGTAATTTTTTACAGTGTAGCTGATTATTCCCTTGTCATTAGATTTATAATAGCAACAATAGACGCAGACGTAACAATATTTGTGCAAACTAATACCATCACACAAATATTCCGACACTGACCCATCTAGACATAAGTTTGAATTTAACCACAACTTTAACTTTGATAAAGCAAACATTTTAACGAAATCAATCAAAAAAAAAAAGGAAAGAAATTAAATAAATGATCTGTATAAACATGAAATCAACAAATTATAAAAACAACAATCACAAAGCAAGAAGCAGAATTCCCAAATGAAACAATCTAAGAAGTTATAACCTAACTTTGAACACAGTCACACAACAATGCAATCTGATATCAACAATTTTTTTTTGTGATGGAGGTTTACTATTGTTATAATTAACAGCATTGTACAAACTGTAGTTGTTCAAGATCTTAAAAAGAACTACAACTTAATGGCAGTTGTAATACGATACCAAGATTTACTTTTAGAACTAAAAATTAGTTATAATTATGAGTTAAGCGTCATGGGTTGCAGTACCGTCTGTACGTTACCAACAGTTAGTCAACATAATGCCGCATCTTTGTCAAACTGTAATGGCAAATAAAGTAGTACCTAAGTAAATTCTAACTCAGATTTACAATTTGGGTAATATTGTTTATATTTATTTTTATTCTACAACTAGTAATAGTTATTAATATTTTATATTTCTGTTATACTATGAGATTCAAAATGATTGTCGTAAGAAAAAAAACTGTTTTCCGGAAACATTTATCTATACTTATTACCAATTTAATGAGCGAAGTTAGCTACATACAAATTTCATACATTAAATGAATTTTCTTGACATGTGCGTGTTGTAGTATCTTTCGATTATTTATCTTATAATTTTTTCAAACCGTTTATATTTACATCTAATATCACCAACAATAGTATTTCTGAATACTGTAAGAAAATAAGGGAATTTATCTGTGGTAATTAGCTCAACAAACAGGTAAAAAATCAATATTAACATTAAGTGAAATAGTTTATTACATTTTATAATTTTATAGGCTTATCATACACTTCAGCGCAATGAGCTGTCAAAAGAAAGTTACATTTTCATCCCTATAAAGTTTCTACGGTACAGGAATTATTACCATTAGATCACGATAGGCGATTGGGATATTGTCATTGGTTTAATAACAATTTAAGGGACGTTGACTTGCTAAACAAATCATTTTTCTCGGATGAAGCCTGATTTTATCTAACTGGCTATATCAATTCACAAAACTATCGTATCTGGTCTACAGAAAATGTACACGAATTTCGAGAAACGCAATTGCATCCCGTAAAAGTTGGAGTTTGGTTAGCTATGTCCAGGCAACGAATAATAGGGCCAATTTCATCGAGGAAACTGTAACAGCCCAACGTTACCAACAGATGTTGGAATTGTTTATTGCAGAGTTGCAAGAAAATGAGCTGGAAGCAGGTTATTTTCAGCACGATAATGCTCCAGCACATACTGCTCGACAAACTGGCTAATATCTTTAAGAGTTTTTTGCTGACAGGGTCGTTAGAGCACAAAGATGGCCACAAAGATCTCCTGATCTAACCCGATTAGATTACTTCATGTTGGGCTGTCTAAAAAATAGGATCTATAGAAATCGCATGCACACCATAGAAGAACTGAGAGATGCAGTTTTGTCACTTAATAATTATACTAATTGTATGTTATAATTTAAAGTAATAAATAAATTTAGTTAAACACCAGTTAGTACCGAATTGTAAAATCATAATTTAGTAAAGTTAAATTAATTACATTTCATTTTTACAAGCAGAAACACCAATCCATAGTCGTTTATATAATGCGAGTTCAAATATAGGTTACGTTTTCCTTATTTATGACAGATCCGTTTACTTTCTTATGTTCCAACACTGACTTAGTTCAAACCTTCATTACAAACACGCGGCATATACCTACACCCTGTTACTATCTATAGGAGCGGAATTGACAATCTTTTTGAATCTCATAGTACAAGTTACTTATAGTGTTTTAAATAAAATCTTCATCTAGCTATTTTGAGGTGCTACTTGTAATAGGTTGTTGGTATACATGTAACTGTAGCTAACGTCAGTACGGAGTATGTTCTAGAATAATAGACATGGCGTATATGTATTCACTTACCTTGTGCAAATAAATTTACTATTAAATAAAACAGTATTTATTTAAACAACATATAACACTACTATTTTATTGAACACAACTGTATGTATGGTGTACATGTATAGCTATTCCGTTAATTTGGATAGATATTATTTCTCAGTGTGTATCGCCAATACGGGTAAAATATTGACACAAAACAGCAGAGACATAGAAACAGTTTTATGTATGTATACCTTTACACCTAAGGAATACTACTACAAAAACTAACAGCAGCAAGTTCTAGTTGCTAATGCAAAATAGCAGTTTTACACATCAGAATTAAATGGTATACGAAATTTATTATTTATAAAATGTCTTCAAGTATATGAATAAAATCTGCATTTCTAAAACATCCCTTACCAAATTTTATGTATTCAATGTAAATAAGATTCTGCCGATGACGTAAAATCACGCAAGAGGGTGCGTAACTACTGCTTACGTCAAACAAACTCCCCAGCTGAAAATCTATTCTCAGGTAAAGGGGACGAAAGATGAACCGCATTACGTCATTCGCAAAATCCCCTTCTTCAAAATAGAATACTTCATCCCTACTAAATTGTTTCCAAACAAAATACCCCGTCTTTCATCCGATTCTACCGCGGAGAGTAAATATTCAGGAATTATCTGACAATCGCAACTCATTTCAACGGATAAATACGGTGATAATGTTTCTAGCGACACAAAACCACATCTGAATTTATGTAGGTATGTAAATGTGGAAAGATACACAAATTCCTTAAGACAGTCTAGACTGAATCTGCGTCATAACTATAATCTGCGAAGTATTCCGTATAATATTTTACTGGGAGAGGATCGTATTTGCCACATTCTGAGGCGAATCGCTGTCTTGCTCATTTTCCGAGAACGCACTTGGAGTGAGAGAAGTTGTAATAAACCGACACAACTCTTGCTTACTAGATGCTGTTCGGAAAGTAAATTGCAATTGTGTCACGGGCAAATTCAAATTTATTCAAATTTGTGCAATAATTTACGTTTAGATTAACGTATGCGTATTTATCTGTGGAAATCTGCCCTCACATTTGCAAATTTAGTGGCATTACGTTATTTGAACCAGTATAGAAGTTTTATATCAGAGCGACGAATAAAACAAAACGTTGAACAAAAAACTTTGTTTTCCTATTTCGCATGTACAATGTGTACTTTGCGGGTACCTGTTTTGCCGAAAAACAGTGTCACAAAGTATCCACTTTGTAACACTGCTTTTCCAATTTGTCACACTGTTTGTGGTAACATTTTATATGGAGTTGGTAGTGCAACTCGTGGTTTGACATTTCTATATACAGTGTGTTAAAAAAAGGTTGTCGGATATTTTACCCAATTAATACTGGTGAAAATAAACAAAAAAGTCTTAGTCAACATGAGTCCGCAATTCAACTATTTTTGACATATAGTCGATTGCATATTTTAAAATAAAAAAAAAAAAACATTTTTCGGTTTTGAGAATAGTTCCCTTTGTCAAACAACTGATTGTGACTTAACATTAGTTCTGTCAGACATCTGCAATCAGATTATTTATCATTTGCGTCAATTTTTTTTTGTTCTCAAATTATGCATAAGTACACAAATGCAGAAATGGCCAATATGCATTTTATGTATGGTCGTGCGAATGGTAATACCACTGAAGCACGGCGTATGTACGCCGAAGAATTTCCAAATCGGTTGTTACCGAGTGATAAGATTTTCTCAAGACTTCATATCCGGCTGTCCGAAACTGGTTCATTTAAAATTAATGGTGGTTCTGGTAGACCTAGATCAGTTTCTTCTCCCGCAGTAGAATTAGATATTTTGAGACGGGTAGAAGACAACCCAAATACTAGCACCCGAAGACTTGCCGCAGAACTGAACGTCAGTCATCCTCTCATTTGGAGAATTCTGCGGGAGCAGCAGCTCTATCCCTACTACATTCAACGCGTGCAAGTTCTTGCTCCTCTCGATTATGATGCACGTAGGGTTTTTTGTCATTGGGTTTTACGAAAGCTGGCAGAAACTCCTAATTTTGCGACTCAGATTTTATTTAGTGACGAGGCTGGGTTTACAAGAGACGGAATATTCAATTTCATAACAATCACGTCTGGGCAGATGAAAATCCCATGCTGTTGTTGAACTGCATCACCAAAACCGTTTTCGCTAAATGTTTAGCTTGCTATTTTTGGAGACTGTTTAATTGGTCCAGTATTTCTCCCTAATCGTTTAACGGGACAAGTATACTTGGATTTTTTAAGAAATGAATTACCCGTTTTGTTGGAAGACGTGCCACTTTTTAACAGATTAAATATGTGGTTTATGCACGATGGAGCTCCTGCGCATTTTTCCATCGTAGTTAGAAATTTCTTAAATCATGATTACAACGAGAGATGGATAGGACGGGGTGGACCAACTGCATGGCCTCCTAGGTCCCCTGACCTGACACCTCTAGACTTCTATGTTTGGGGGGCATCTAAAACAATTAGTGTACGCACGATCTGTAAACAATTTGGAAGAACTCAGGCAACGAATCGTAAATTGTTGCGAGGAAATTCGGAGGACTCCAGGAATTTTCGAAAGATTGCGTCGATCTTTCATAAGGACGTGTGAAGCGTGCTTAGAAATGAACGGTGGACATGTAGAACAATTTCTTTAGTTTTACTTTAAATAAACATTTGTTTAATTTACATTCCGATCAGAACTTCTTTGAAAATTTTTATCCTACTAAAACAATATGCAATCGACTATATGTCAAAAACAGTTGAATTGCGGACCCATGTTGACTAAGACTTTTTTGTTTATTTCCACCCGTACTACAATTGGGTAAAATATCCGACCACCTTTTTTTAACACACTGTATATACACTTTTGCATGGAATTACGCATGACACAAGAATTGTACGACAAACATTTCTTGCATGGATAAGAAATCCCATTTTAAATAAACGTAAATTAATGCGATATAGAAAAAGTACATAGTATAAAAAACACGTGTTACAAAAAACTGTTATAATACTCGTATATTGTATCACTATAAGCCAGAAACTACAGTTTTGATAATATGAGCACGGTTTTATTGTTAGGAATACTCGCAAAAGAGTTTCTGCACGTGTGATACACACTTTGTTTTGGGCCAACAAATCTTAGTTTTGGATTAAAAATAGAAAAGAAAGTTTGACGCTAGGGAATTGAGAGTATAGTATCTTAAACTCATCTGCAAATCTAAATAATTTAGCGAACATATTGATGATACACATCGCAGCACTTTAAGAATTTTATTACCGCATCTAATTGTTACTAATGTTATTGTTAGAGGACTAACAATGACAAACCAATACTTTCTGGTGAAATTTAATCTCGGCAATAACATCCAAGAATCTTGAATCTTAGAATAGGTAAATATATGCGAGCATAGGGAGTTGATCTAAAAGGAAATGAGTCAAATAAGAAGACTATATATTATGTAGACAGTATATCTTTTGTGGTCCGTTTCGAATTACCTTCAAGCGTAGCTACCATCTTGTAAAACTGTTGCCAGAAATTGTGAAACGTGTAGAGTAATTTATTTTTAAGAAAGTAGGAATATAGATTAGAAATTTATGCCTTTTTTTATTTTAATTTTATTGCAAATACTTCTGAACTGCTTGTAGCAATAAAAAACACGATTTTAGTAAAATAATGTTTGATTAAGTGATGAGTACATATATTTACAAGTTTTTACGATAATTGAGTTCACATTCTTTCCTTTTTGTGAAACAAACCTTTATTTATATTTTTATAGTACAAAATATTCTTCCAGGAATAGATATGTTATGGTTCTTTCTCAAATAATTTAATGAAAATGCAACTACTTCGGTGAAAGGATTTTATATTGTAGATTTTCAAATTTCTGACACGAACACACACCAACTTATATTATAATTAGGATTCAAAAGTTATGACTATATCGTTCTGTGTAATATAAAGACTGTTCCTTTTTATTCCACTAATTTATTCTGCAGTGGTTTGTTAACAATGATGTCAGGTGGTGCACAAGTGGATAGAGTTTCCGACATAGACTAAATAATATCGAGCTGTCTATAATGTGAATAAATGTGAAATGTGAGTTCTTATCCATGTACTTTCTTAATTCTTGTCCTGTTGTATATAATAGATTCATTCGGAAATCCAAAGAAACTGCGACCATCGTTAACATCAGAATTTATATTGCAAGAGCGAATGGCACAATAGCATGATGCCTATTGACGTCTTCTTTCACGGTTATTTCACTTAAACCTAACAATATAATTATAAGTAAGTATGTAAATGTTATGGCCATTAACTTTACCTTTTACATAATCAAGGTTCATTAAATATTTTTAAAACTAAACTAATAAAATACGTAAAATAAATAAATAAAGCAAGTAAATCATGTAGATTAAACGCATGCGTAAACTAATTTATGTATAGGTACGAATGTAAACAATAACAAACTGCCATATTGGGAGGCTGTTATTTGAAGTGAAGTTAGGCTTAGAAATTTATATCCCGAAGACTTATCCATTGGCCTAAGTCTTCAAACTGTGCTATATATCTCGACCGCTAGTTCTGTTGTTCTCCATATTGCATATTAATTTGTCAGGGTCGCACTTGATGGGATTAATTCAATTTTCCTGTATTTGCTTTGATTGAATTCGTTAAGTAAATTTTGCCGAAAGCACTGATTTCGTGTCTTCTTGACAAGCGACCACTCGCACTCGTACGCCAAAATCGAAAAAAAAGAAGGTGGTGCCATACAATAGGCACTTCACCATCTGCGTCCGGTCGTAAAGATGCGGGCCATTGCCTCCATTGATTGATTGCTTGATTGATAGAGCAGTTTATGAGAGCAGCGGTTAAGAATAATCGAGTTTGTTCAACCAACCTGCACCTATATATAAACGCAATGTCGGCCCACGCTTATTACATATTATGTATAAGTACTTACGTGCAAGTACATGCATATATGAATTTACTCATGGTTTAATTATATCCGCAAAGTAATTCCTGTTCATAGTACTTATGTTCATACATTCACATGTGGGTTGTAAGTGAGTGGATATACGCACAATTCTATACTAGTTCTTATTAAGTTCTTATTTTGATAACGCTATATATCAAAATATAGGAGAAATGATGGATGAAGTAGTAATAGAAAGCAGACTGACGAAGTAGTAACAAAAACTACGAATACACCCTAATAAAAAAATGTGGTAAAATTACTCCAAAAATAGGTGGCAACTGAGCTACCTCCTATTTTTGGTTGGGGTAAATTTACATTTGTAGGTGTAAATTTACCCCAACTTTTCTGGACTACCTCCTATTTTTAGGGTAATTTTACTACACTTATTTGGTGGGCTATGAGGTAGCCCAGTTGCCACATATTTTTGAAGTAATTTTACTATATTTTTTTTAGGGTGTACAGCGTGATTGCGTTGATATCTTTGATCGTTTTAACCCAATAGTTTTTTTTTTTTCTTAACCTTTAAAACTATGAATTGTAAGTATAAAATTATTGCGAATTCCAAATTTTTAAAGCCGAATAGACTTGTTAAACTCGAAAATTCCTAACCAGGCGCATCCGTGGAAAATGTATAGAGTACCTCGGAGATTATAGGGTACTCAAATGTCGTATTCATCTGATCTACGCAGGCACCATTGTGTCAATAGACACGGCACAAACGCGAGCAAACATGTGCTCGACGCATTGTACCATGGGCAGTTCGTTAACCCCTTTTTTATCATCATCTAACGGCAGGAATGAGCCGGTACATACAACGTCTCTTATTTGTGATAGCATACGTGCCTGTACAACACGTTAAGATTCGAAACCAAAATCTCCACACGGTTACATCTATCTTCCAAAACGACTATCACCTATGACAAACATCGTACACACAGATTATGTTTATTTTACTGTTGCTTAGTGAGGGGCGGTATCTTACGTCTTGTTTCGTTGCACTTTACTGCCACGCGCTCCGGTTTGGTATCGTTGACGAGGTATTGTGCGATTGTACATACATACGTCTAGTTCCCCTGCGCTTTGATGGTGCATTCACAGTGGATTGCTCGTAATTGTACATATGCAATGTTGAATTGATTCAGTTATGTTTCTTTGTCAGATCGCGTGCTTATTTACTATTGAATCTGCTGCAATCATATACAGTGATAGGCATAAATGTTGTAGCATATGGGAAATTAAAATGCGGTAAACTCTTTTTATTCAGCATGTCCCCAAAATTTATTTTGATACGTATTACGTGACACCTAGTACAACGGAAAATTTAAAATCTTGGAGCTATTTATGCAAATGCGAGTTACTTAACAAATAATGTCTCTCTTTTAATCTAAGCATTAATAAATTGATTCAAAAATTGTTTTTAGGGACAGTCGTAAACATTTAAAAGAGTCGCTACTTATATTTTGAGCCTTGACAACGTTAATCATTTGTTAGCACTAACAAGTTGTTAAATAAAAGTCGAGTAACATAAACTTATCCATTTGTTAAATGTCGAGTAATTAGTTGACACTGATTAATGGCTGTTGTAAACTAGTTAACTGTAAGTTTACTAAAATTGACAGTTCACTTTGGTTCCGATAGAGAGCCAACTTGAAACTTTGACGTTTTCACCCAGAAATTCAGCAATTGAGGTTTTGCTCCTGGCTTATGTCAAGTTCATTATTAACAATTGTAACCAAAACGGATATATGGAATGATGAACCATCGTCCTCCAATGAAGAAGTGTTCGATATACTAGACAACATTGACCACGACTGTTGAGAGAAGAATCATGTAAGTACAAGAAAAAAAGGCAAATACAACAATTATTTGGTCGTATTGGTTGTTCTTTCTTCATAAAGTTGTATAATGTAAATAACTATGTTTTCATTCTTAACCCAGTAGTACTATGACAATTAAATACAGATATAATTTTTACCCATACTTCGTTTTTTTTTTTTGTTTAATAGATACTGCATCCGTTTTCTTATTTTCAATTACTCCTTTATAATTTTCAATGATCGCTAAGGTGTTATGTTACAAAATCAAACTTTTTCAGAAATTAAGTTTTTTATGTAATTTTTTTCAAAAGTAGTGTAACATAACCCCTTCATACACTCACAAGACTCTAGTGTTCCTGAATTTCTTGAATTTTCGATGGTGCTATGTGAAGGATGGATACAAAACACCTTGATTTATGCAAAAAAGAGTTTTTAAAATGCGACATAACACCTCCATCCATCGTATCTTCAATTACTAAACGTACTCTAAACTTACTGCTACTATCTTATTCCAAAATTAATTGAACAGTGATCAAATTGAATCAAAAATAAAAATTTTGTCAAAATGTCAACATCATCACAACAGCATCACATATTCCACCACCTATTGATGCAATCATGCACGGCAACTTTCATTGGACATTCGGCCAATTTTGGTAAATCTTAACAAATGTGTAACTACCATAATAGCGATAGTTAACAACTGATTCAACAAATGATCATCTCCTAACAATTCAGCTTTGTGAAGGAATTCATCATAAATCTCAGTAACAGGGGCGAGTGGGATCATAACACCATCTTGAACTTGAATAGAAATGCCATCAAATGGTATACTGATGGCTCCAAAACGGCAGAAGGAATAGGAATAGGAATATATGGGCCTAGAACCACATATTTCGAAAGCTTGGGAAAATATCCAAGTATATTTCAAGCGGAAATACACGCTATTGAAAGATGTGTTCAGTTCAATGTTGATAGAAATTATCGAAAGCAGGAGATTATCATAATGTCTGATAGTCAAGCAGCCATCAAGGCGCTGAGCTCATATGAAAACAATTCCAAGATGGTCTGGGAATGCCTAGGGAAATTAAATGAGCTAGGCATAAGGAATAAAGTAACCCTCCTGTGGGTTCCGGGTCACACAGGAGCGGAAGGAAACGAAATAACGGATAATCTCGAATGCCTTTTGTAGGGCCTGAACCCTTTTGTGGGTTAAGTAGCAGTACAATACTGAAGAAACTGAAAATAGAAATGGAGCAGAGAAAATCCAGTTACTGGGGAAAGTCTCCCGGGAATGAGGCAAAGTAAAATTCTTCTGGGAACTTATAACCAGAAGAGGTTTACAGAATGCATCAACCTGAGTAAGAACAACGTTCGCATATTAACAGGAATACTTTCAGGCCATTGTAGACTGAAAGGACACCTGAGTAAGCTTGGATTAGAAAAGAAATCTGAATGTAGATTTTGTGGGGAACAGGATGAACACCCATCCACCTCATCTCAAACTGCGTAGCACTGTGCAACTCGAGGGCGTTGCACCTGGGAGCATGTTAAATTTAAGAGGGAGACTTACCTAGACTGGGGCCATCTGATATCCTACACTTTCTGAAAGGAATAGGATTGGAAGGCCAGCTGTAAAGCAGCAAGAATGGGGACACAACAGATCTTTTAGGTCGGAGTGCAACATCACCCTTCCATTTATATACATTACATTACATCTCCTAACAAACCTTTGTGTCATTGATTTTTGCTGTTATCAATTGATTAACTTTGACAAATTTGGTACCTATTGTTTCTGTTACCGGGCATAAGTGTTGTCAAGTGTCATCTGACATTTCCAATAGAGAATTTGGCATTTTTAAAAATGGCAAGTCTTTTGTTATCAATTGACGGGCTAATACTTTATATGTTTCGAGGTGATTTAACGTAAAAATATATACAGGGTGTTAAATATGTCGTAGCACATTTATCGAAATTCAAACGATTTTTTTAATGGAATCTATATTTTTCGATAATTACCCGCATTACCTAAAATCTAAAGAAAAGCGTTTGAATTTTGATGGATGTGGCACCACATATCTAAAACCCTGTATATATATATTTTTACGTTGCATCACCTCGAAACATATGAAGTGTTAGCCCCCAATTGATAACAAAAGAATAAGGTACGACATTACATCATTCGTTTTTAGGATAAAACTTAAAATCTCAGAAGCTGTAATCGTAAAAATTTTCACAAAATTTGCGATGTATCCAAAACCAATCGTCGAAAGTGCATATACCCATATCAATCATTGCAAAGGTGTTTTATTAGGTGGCTATCAATATAACTACTATAAAAATATAGCAATCCATTCAAAATAAAAAGTTGGAGATGGTTGCGAGAATTTGCTACATCCTGTATATTTGTAAATAATTTTATAAAATGCGCAGTAATATACTGTATATGTATAGAAAATCTAACTTTCCTAACATTGATAGTTTTCACGCTAAATTTCAATGTTAAAATAAGTAGAAAAGTCAGTATGTATACTAATGTGTGTACATACATTCTCCACCGATCTTTCACACAGTTCGCATCTCTCTTTCCATTAATTAAGTTGTCTCACAATAAATTTACATTGTCTTTGCCGATAATTTTAAGGATTGTTTTAACTTTTTTCTACTTATTTTAACATATAACAATACATTACCTGATTATGCTGCTATGCCGCAAAATGTTGTAAATATCTTTTTTAAATAAAACTTGAATGAGAATCGTCCTTCCCATTTTAATTCTACACCATTCAAAAAGAAATCGCAATGTAACTGATATTCTGTTGTTTATTTGTTTTTTATTTTTATTTCTTTACTATAAATTCTCTCCATAGTCATTTAAAAATTTGTTAGTTCTTTGTCCAAACATATCTCTTTAATTCTAACTATATATATAATTTAACTTATATTATTGTGCACACGTTTAGCTGCCTGCTGAAGATAAGCCACCAGGTTAGAAACCGCTAGCCACTACTATTATATTAAAGAGTATTGCGAGGATTATATAGGACCTTTTTTATTTCTTTACAATCATGAGCAACTCCCACAAAATAATCGCCCTACATCATTTACTTTATTTTTCTCTGCGTATGTACTTACAAAAAATTTCTTTAACGGAAGTCCTCTTGTAAATACATCGTTTCTTAGCGTATTGTTTTATTTTGTATACATAGACTTCAAAAAAAAAAAACCTGCAGCAGTAAACATCGGCTTTCCCGAGAAAGTATACAGGAATAGAAAAACCTTGAGGGTCCACGTAACATCCACCAAACCGTTCTAAAAATAGACCAGCCGCTAATGACACTGAAACTGGCCGCTCTCGCACGCATTGCAGAAAGGAAAAAAAAATGTTGTGGAATGCTGACTGACGATTCGATCGTATCAATTTACCGCTCCAGCTGTATAGATAAATAAAGTTAATGGCAACATGTCCAAAGGTGCATACATATGGACATACTGATTGGTATACACATACACATACATATAGAAGGTTTGAGTTATACAATGTAAACTGGTAACTGGAGAGTTTTCATTGTGGTGGCAGGCTTGCAAACGATTCGCCCACTGAAAGACCTTGGTACACATTATATATGCATGCTTACGGATAGAGTAATGCAAGATTGTATATATATATAAACATATGTATATATTTACAATGCCACCCACAATTTAAACAGATATTCGCTTTCATTCTTTGAACTAGGTGACTATATAACCCTTTGTCACTGTATAATAATAAAAACTTGTAATTATTACTGAGCATGGAGAAATAGCATTTCTAGAAAATTTAAAATTAAATAAGATTGGACAACACATATTTTGGTGCATGAATTTTTTTTCAGCTGATTTTGAGTATATTTTTTTGGGTTGAATTAAAGAATGACAATGCGAGAGTGACAAATAGAACCTGGTTGAGTTTCTTACCGTACAATGAATAATATTTGTCTAACGTAATTTTTTAATGTATATCTGTGTTCGCTCATTATTGTATTGTTTGTTTATTTATATGTGAGCTGACTTGTCCTATGTCATTTAGGATTTCCGGATTAATAATAATAATAACAATGCCTTTTTTTGCAGAAATGCCATTGTATAATCATTTACATGTTATAGTGTGAGTCTGTAATCTGGAATAAATTCAGTAAAGCCAAGACAGTATTTTTTTCCGGAAATATGCTCGGACATGTAGATTAGTATTTTAAATTGCCCACTTTTTCATTTGAGAAAATTTTATACAGCGTGTCCCAAATTTGAGATATGACGTCATCGACAATTTTTTTAATGGCAGCCCTAATTTTTTTATAACTATTCTTAAGGGTTATATCAAATTACATATGTGTACCAAATTTAAAGTTTTTATGCCTTGTCATTAAAAAGATATTTAACAATAACTAATTCGAAAAATGAAGAAATCTGATTCAAATTTATTTTTATGTAGTTTAAAAATGGCACGTCAAAAGGTTTTGTTTATCATTTTTTTGTCAAACCAGGTTGATGTCTTATCACAATGTTAAAAAACAAGGTAATAAAAATAAGTAAGAAGTGAAGCTAGTATTAGACTCGTATTGAGCGAGGACACTTGTTAGTTTGTCGTTTCGTGAGAAACAACGTTTGTTGAAAAATCGACCATAATGCTGTATTTAACTGAAACCCACAAAATTGAAATTTTAATGATGATTGGCTACGGAGATAAGCCAAGAACACAAAATGAAGTTACTCATTTTATTCAGAGAGAAGTATCCTGATTTACCACCCATATCTCAAAGTACCGTAAGCAAGATTGAAAAACAGTTTCGGGAAAACGGGCATTTAAGGAAAACAAATAATCATCGTCAGAGTGCGCTCAATGAAGCAGTAAAACTTAATGTAAGTACTTCTTTCTGTTCCACAAAATTCTTATATCTCCAGTAGGTTGATAGGTAGGGAACTCGAAATTAGCCAGTCTTCGGTGGCAAGAACTCTTAAAGCGCACAAATTGTATCCCTATAAATTGACAATCCTCCAGGAACTCACCGAAGATGATCCGGATCGAAGGCTTCAGTTTTGCGAACAAATGATGGATCTACTTAGACAGAAATGTTGTAAACACAGAAAACGTTCTATTTTCTGACGAATCAACGTTTATGTTAAACGGTGAGGTAAATCGTCAAAACTGTAGTTATTGGGCAGACAACAACCCACGATGAATGAGGGAAGGCCACACTCAATATCCAGAAAAAGTCAATGTTTGGGCAAGCATTGTTGGTGATCGAGATATAGGACCAATTTTCTTCCAAGAAAATCTCAATGGAGCGAGATATTTAGAATTCTTGCAGGAAGAACTAGTTCCGAATTTGGCTACTCTATTCCCTGATCCGCTTGAAGCTGATGTCCAGAATAGAAACATCTGGATCCAACAAGACGGCGCCCCTCCTCATTTTGCAAGACCTGTCCGTGAGTATCTAGATGATGTATTTCCAGGCAGATGGATTGGTAGAAGAGGACCTTTTGAATGGCCACCCAGGTCTCCGGATTTAACACCAATGGACTATTTCTTATGGGGGTACTTGAAAGGCAAAGTTTTTAAAACCAAACCGGAAAATTTTGAGGTGTTGAAAGAACGAATAAGACAGGAATGTGTAGGCTAATTTCCGCTGAAGTAATTAGAAATGTTCAAAATGAGTTTCGGTTCCGTTTAGGGTATTGTCAGGAAGTACATGGACAACATTTTGAACATTTATTGTAGAAGAGATATGATTGAGGTGAACCAGATTTCTTCATTTTTCGAATTAGTTATTGTTAAATATCTTTTTAATGACAAGGAATAAAAACTTGAAATTTGGTACGCATGTGTAATTTGATATAACCCTTAAGAATAGTTATAAAAAAATTAGGGCTGCCATTTAAAAAAATTGTCGATGACGTCATATCTCAAATTTGGGACACGCTGTATAAAATTTTCTCAGATGAAAAAGTGGGCAATTTAAAATACTAATCGACGTATCCGAGCATATTTCCGGAAAAAAAAATATTGTCTTCGCTTTATTGAATTTATTCCAGATTACAGACTCACACTGTATATGTATAAATTTAATAGAGGTACGCCTAATATAGTAACCTAAAAAAATATTCTGCTTGTCCACAAGTTTACAACTTAATACAGATAAATTAAACTTAAAATATAAGTATAGGTATCCATCGTAAATCTATAAGCTTGAAAAAAAGACCAAAAATTCTATTTATAACGACTCTACATCGGCAACAGGCAAAGAGATTCCATAAAGGCAGAGCACACCAAGCTGAGTTTACTGCACTTGGAACAGTATGCTTCGTAGCTTCAACTTAAACTGGTTAGTACCACAAGATTTTAGGTCCAGGGCAATACAATTATACCTGCTGTAAATATTAAATGACAAAGACCTTGTATACAGGGCTGATGTATGAGGTGGTAGAGGTATCAGACCCCGGAACCGCGTAGCGAGGTTATGTACATCAGTTCTGAATCTTATTTTATTGTAGATGTAAGGTGGATTCTTAAAAATAAGTATTTCATGAAAGAGGGTGAGAGTTTCCAGCTCTCTACGGTTTTTCATGTTCAACCAGCCTGTTTATTTTAATTTATAGGAGGCACGATCATATTTCCTACACATGCGTTCTGTAGTTTTTGGATACGGTACGTTGTTTCCTGGTCTAAACATGGATGATCAATCTCCGCACAGTATGTCAGGCGAAACAGCACACACGAATCATACAGCTTCTTTTTGATCGATTTATCAAGTATACTCCGGAGTGGGTAAAGTTTGTAAAGAACGTGCAATATGTTCACGAAAATGAAGTGTTCTATATCCACAGTCAGCCCCAAATTCTTAGCACTAGTAAACGGCTAAAATATTACCGTTTATTTGAATGGCAATGTTATCTCTTAGAGTATACATGAGTAGTCGATAAAATATTTATTTTTTATTTATAATCTCGAAAAATATTATTATTAAACAAACAATGTAATATAAGGGAATCAAATAACACCACGAAAAAATATGTTACAACATCATTGCGTATAAGAATGCTATTTTATTTATAGATTTGATACGGTCAGATGTATCAACATAAATGTTTGCATAAAAAAAAAAAATCAACCGCATTTTCTTACAAAATATTTACATAAGAATTTAATGACTTCATTTCCTTATTTTAGCATATATAATTTATATATTACGCGTACAGTTGCTTCCAATAAAATAGCAACACCTCAAAATGGCTAAAAATACAAACAATTAAAGCAGCTAAAGATTTCATTTTATTTAAAACACTTTAAAATAACTTATGTATAGGTATTAACAGAAATATAAAATATTAATTACTCAGTCACTTAATAAAATTAAAAATTAATAACTATTCCACTTTTAAATTGTAAGTACAATAAAATAGCAGTGGTAGAATGTTTATATCGACCCATTATTTTATTTAAAAGCGTTTCACTCAGAAAAATACTGGACGTGATATTAATAATCTACATTCATTGAGTGAATTTTCTTCGACGGAACTAAATGTGTCATTGTTGTGATAAAATATTATTTACAATCATTGATTAAGTAATAACAAGATTCATTAGTGAAATAAATTAGTTTCCATTATCATAACAAATCATTGGAAATTAGTCCATGAATAATATTTTTTATGGTAACTATATTTTCATACGTTCAATAAATAACTTGATTAATAATATGAATATGAACGAATATATATTTATTATTTTTACATACAATTTTCATAAAATTATTCACGATATGAACTCAATAAATTATTACATGGTACCTTCTTCGTTAGTTTAATGGTTTGCAATTTATTACAAGAACAAACAGATAACATATCTTAATGAAAGGTGTACAGCAGTGATTGAATTACCTACTTATGCCGAGGTCACTGACTGAGTGAGCGTTTGGCTTGTGGCTCGTAGAGGGAGTGCATCTAAACTTGTGATCTCTCAGGGGTAAATCAAGAATGATACTTAAAACGCGATACATATATGCGACCAGTGAGTGAGAGTAGATTGCTAAGAAAGCTATAGAGAAGCAACTCCGAGAATACGTGGTTGTAAACAATATTTTACCGCCCACACAGTTGGGGTTTAGAAGCCATGTTAGCTGTACAACGGCATTGCTTCACATTACTGACATTATAAAACAGATAGATAATGGTAACTTCACATTATTGTGTTTACTTGATTATACTAAAGCGTTTGATACCATTGACCATGACTTAGTGCATGCCATTTTATCATATATTGGCCTTGCATCACGCTCAGCTAATTTAATATATAACTATCTGATTGGACGGAGTCAATATGTGTAGCTGGTGGTCACCACTCTGCACCTGCCATTACGATTTCTGGAGCACCGCAGGAATCCGTGCTCGGTCCACTTTTATTCTTTATTATAGGTACTTTTAGATTGGTTAAGTGCTTAAGTTACTGTAAAATACACCAATATGCCGATGCTACGCAAGTATATTACTCTTTTCCGGAACCAACGAATGATGATGCATGTGCTCACTTGACAGGACATTGACAGCTTGAATAAGTTGTCAAGGAGAATGTCTTTGTACTTAAATCCCAATAAAAAAGCTATTGTGTGGGAGCTTGATTCTTTCTCAAACGAATTATTGTGACTCATTGTATAGTTCTTTTATTTCAAACATTTGTAAATTACAAAAGCTTCAAAATTCATGTATTCGCCCAATTTTTGTGTCGCATAGACTGTCGGAATTAAAATAGTTAAACATGAAGTGCTGCAGACAAATCACACAGCTACGTTATTTCATAACATTATGATCACTGGAAAATCACGTTATCTATTTAATAAAGCATGTTGTAGAACAGATGTGCACAATTTGAATATTAGATTTAAGGACTTGCTTACTCCACCAATGCACTCGACACAATTCTTCAAGAACTGTTTTACCTATTAGATCAGGTTTCGGTTTATAATAATTTACCTGCACAGTTTAAACAAATACGGACTCCATCTCTGTTCAAAATCAAACTTTTTCAACATCTCTTTCTTGCTTAGGATTAGGAATTTCGGATAATTAAATTTTTGTGTCATACTGTTCTCAAACGGATCAGCAGTGCTACTGGTCAGTGATGATCTTTAGTAAGGTAAAACATATGTATGCTAATATCAACCTAGTGTTACACACGTTTTTAATGTGACCTAACAACTGTATACAGGGTGTATCAAATAAAAAAGTAAATTTTGCTGGGGTGTTAACTACACGACATAAAAAGCACAAACCCACCGAAACCGGATTTCATCATTAAAGAATAAAAAAAAAGTAAAATTTAGAGCCAAAAATTCTTTAGTCCGGGCCTGATGCAAGGAAACGTCATGTTAAGCACCCGCTAAACGTGGTATTATGTATAAATACATTGCACTCATTTAGTATTATTCTTAATGGTATGCCGTAAGTTCATTTAACGTAACGTAATTCTGAATAAATAAAGGCCCTTGTAAAAATAGCAAAACTGAGACATTTTAATTTTTTCTTTTTATAAAATAAACATTCCTGTTTTGTTAAAAGCATTCTACGTAAGTCTACAAAGTATTATTTTAATATCCTGATAAGACGTTCGAGTTTCACCGGATATGCGACTTCAGTAGTTACAAAAAACGTAAATATTTTTCTTTTGCTTTGTCGAATCGAGAGTTAGTTGTTAATAAACGGTATCACATGAATCTGAGTTATTTCTTTTGGATTTATTTAATCACATAACGCAAAATGAATTGAATCGAATTACACAGAAATAAATGCAGTTACAGAAAATTTGCAAACACGCCTTTTTACTATAATGTTGCGCGAAAATGAATCTATACATTCCCGCGCTTTTGCCGATGCATCAAGCTTCGATTTTTTTTCTATGAAATCATGATGGTCCTGAAAAGGATCGTTTTTTCGAGACGGGAAAAATTTAAATAAAATGCTCGAAGTGGCTTGCACTCCAAGCGGCGATCCACACAAAACTAACAGCGGTAATGGCTGAATGATAGTGGTATGTGGGGGTATACTCGGGACAGCGTTTAGGTTGGGCACAGGTGCGGCTCTAGCCCACGGCATTTACAAAATATTTTTTTTCTCGTTAATGCTTACAGATAGACCCCCTGTGCATTAAGACTTTTTGATTGTATATGATTACAGCTACTACATATTATTATATTTACCTCTATATCTGATACACCCTGTATACTTCCACAAATATTTAAGAACAACGAAAAAAATATTGTTATCTACATGTAATATATTCGCTAATTTACAAATCCAATAGGATGACTCCAATTTTAAGTCGTGAGCCAGCAAACATAATAAAATACTTGACCCGCTTTTTTTTTGTTCCTGGTGATTTTCAATAGCACAAAAACATTATTTTTAGGCGACACATCAAAGCCGGGTATTTATTTATTATTCAAGGCCAAGGAAACTTCTCAAATTGAAAAATACGAAACAAAGGTCGTTCCTGCTGATGATTCTTTAAAAGTATATTTTAATTATATAAGTGCCATTAATAAACGTTATGCTAAGCGAATTAACTTTACATCAGCCGTCAGTATAATCGAGTCTCGATTAATTAGCCGGTCAATTATGTGCATATACCAATCGCAAAACGGTATAATCTTTCGCCAGTTTTACTGCTCCATTAATTGGCTATCGTATTACCATTCGGCGAGCCTAAAAGACTCTGCACATATATTTACGTAGCAGTTTAATAAGAGACGGCCAGTCCTTTCAGGGAAATTTATGTCTCCAGCGCAGTGACACAGCGGCGTCCCAGCATACATACATTCGTGCCGTATTGCGTAAATCCACATACATATTTATGCAGTTAAATTTTATCTTCCAGTGAGTAATTTCCTATCGGGCGTTGTAACATTATGTTTATTTATGTTTACAATACACAAGCAGCCTATACACATACATTTACAGGCAATACTGACATACACATGGAGCGCGTGTTATGATAACGATACTTCCTGCAATCGCCAATGTTAGTAATCCAGTCGACATTGAATTTTAGAGGATTAAATTATTGTTCGAAGGAAGGTTGGCCCTATGCGGATAATGTAAATTTTCTACCAAATTCAGTGATATACAGAGTGGTTGATCGTCCACTCATTGTTCCGATTAGAATCAATTTATAGTTAGAATTTATGTAGAAATATACAATAATTATACAGGGTCGCTAAAAAGTATGGATACAGTTAAATATTTTCAGAACGGTTTAGCAGAGCTCGTTGAAATTTGGCATACAGTTAGAAGTATTTAAATACTATCATCTGAGATTTCTTTCAATTTTCTACCATCATTTATTTTGAAAATACAAGGCTAACTTGATTTTTTTTAAATGGCACGAATGGTCAAATTTGATATTTTTAGAAAGAGCATTTTTTTCTGAATTCAGTAATGTAACACATGCCCACCTTTATTTTTATTAAAAGGCAAAAAAAAAAATTTATTCTGGAAAATAAAACTAAGTTAGCTTTGAAATGCTGTTATTGACGATGTGTCACTTGCATATTCGCCAAAAATTAAACTTGTGTGCAATAATTTGTTTAACAATGGTACATTTAAACGAAACTGAGCGTATAGAAATTCTCATGATGGTTGGTTATGGCGACAGAAAACGAAGTTGTGCTCAAGTAGTGACTCTTTTTAATGAAATTCATCCAAACCGGGAACCGATCTCCAGGACGACGGTTTTTGAAAAACCTTACAAAGATTTCAAGAAACTGGTAGCGTTAAAGACCGTGCAAGACCTGGGCGACCTCGAATTATTACCAACGAAGAAAATTCTTTTAATGTTATGTTGGATGTGGTAGAAAATCCAAAAAATTCAGTACAACAGTTGGCGTTGAACCACAACGTGAGTAGAGGATCCTTACGAAAAATAATGAAACGCGAAAAATAGCATCCTTATAAAATTCATTTGCTACAAGAATTAAGTGACGACGATTTTGACCCTAGAACCGAATTTTACGAAACTATGATGCACAGAATACATCAGGATGGTAACTTTCTTAATCGAGTCATCTTCTCTGATGAGTCAACTTTTTGTCTAAATGGATATGTTACCGCCATAACTACAGATATTGGTCTGACAGAAATCCGCATTGGATGGAGCAGGTTCGACAGAAAATTAATGTTTGGTGTGGCATTATTGGTCGGAATATCGTAGGTCCATTTTACATTAACGGCAATTTAACGGCTGAAAGATATTTGCAACTTTTACAACAACATATTGTTCCACGACTTAGGGAAATATTTCCAAACCACGGCAATCGAAATTGTATACCAACAGAAACCATATGGTTTCGACAAAACGGAGCACCGCCGTATTTTGATCGTCAAGTGCGCGAATATTTGGATGAAACATTTCCCGGTAGATGGATAGGGCGAAGGGGGCTATTGAATGGCCAGCTAGGTCTCCTGATCTGACCCCACTTGATTTTTTCCTGTGGGGTCATGTAAAAAAATCGAGTGTATGTCAACAGATCATTACAAATCGAAGACCTACAAGAACGTATAAGAAACGAAATTGCCAGTATTTCTCCAAATATTTTGATTGATTCTTTGCAAAATTTTACTCAACGTGTTCATTATTGCCAGGAGGTAAATGAAAATCATTTCAAACATTATTATTAACTATTGTTATTTATTTTTTGGTCAAGCTTCACGCAGCAAAAAAGTAACGATATATAAAGACAACATTTCCAAGGCTAACAAAATTTTTCATTTTTCAAAATTTTACTAGTTCGAAATTTTTTTTTAACGTTTCGATTAAAATAAGATATGGATGTGTTACATCACAGAACGCAGAAAAAAGTTCTCTTTTTAAAAATATTAAATTTGACCCTTCCTGCCATTTAAAAAAAATCAAGTTAGCCCTGTATCCCCAGAACAAATGAAGATAGAAATTTGAAGAACATCTTAGACGATAGAATTTAAATACTTTTAACCATGTACCAAATTTCAACAAGTTTTGTTGAATAGTTTTCATAATATTTAACTGTATCCATACTTTTTAGCGACCCTGTGTAGTCACTGCGTCTGCATACCTCTAAATTTATTTATATTTTCTATAATTCATCTTTTTTTATATATTACACGATTTATACAGTTTACGTGTAAAATAAGATTTCTCACAAATCCAAGCTACCACAGCCGGAATATTCAAACAAAAAGCACTTCAGATGCAAATCGATTTGGAAATATTTCTACCGACGAAAATATTCGCCTTTGTGTCTTTCCAGAGGCATTCCGTTTTGGACGATTCTGGCCCTTGTTTTTAAGCGTTTTGACTGACAGTTCTAATTTACGCGGTATCCGAGGAATTTTTAGTGCCAACCGTAGTATGTGCACGACGAAAATTTCGATAAAAGGTGTTTACCTTTTTATTTTTATACTTATCAAGAAATTTTATGGACAAATTTCGTTTAATTTAGCACGATTCTCTATCTAAAATAAGTTAAACTCAGTTACATTAGAAGTGTTACATCAGCTAGAAGGAATAATTTGTTTAAATTGATTTTTTGGCAATGGTTTTACATTGAAAATGCAACGATAACTTTGCAAGAAATTTTATCAACATGTAATACAAAAAAAAATCGTAATGTGTTTGGCAAGCTCGTAGTTGAGTACACTCCTATACACCTCTTGATATCGACCATCTAATTTGGTCGATATATTATGAAACGTAAGAATTATTTATTTATTTATTTATTGCTTTTAGAGTTTAGGAACTGGAGTTTTAAGTAACAACAAATTTCTTTAGTAAAGGTGATATTTAAGTTCTTGTACTTATAGTGTATGTACACTGCCGGACTTGATTAATATCGTTATCTACAGCACGGTGACTATCAAAACTACTCACCATTTGGATAGGTACGCGTTCAGCTGGCGTCCGCTGTTCCAGGTAAATGATTTATTAGGGTATATAGATGTGAATATATAATGGCTAAGAACCCCAACGGGATATCGCCGCTCCTAGAGCTTTCTAGATCTTCAAAATACGAGTAGATCAATCCCCATTATACAGATGTGAAACGCTTGGCAATTATGCAAATCTGGTAGAAAAATTGAATTATTTAATATGGCAAGTAAACATTGCATATAGCGGTTAGAACGTGCTTATACTGAAATATCTCTTTCACAACTTGGATTCAATTGACTCTTAAAACTTAAGCTCACACAGAAATAAATATTGTTTGGTATTCATTAAGTAAACCTTGTGTATTAATTGTTTTAAAAACGTGGGAAATAGCAAACAACGGAGGAAAACTATAGCTTTAACAAATACACAGAGATTCAAAATGATTGTCAATTCCGCTCCTATAGATAGTAACAGGGTGTAGGTATATGCCGCGTGTTTGTAATGAAGGTTTGAACTAAGTCAGTGTTGGAACATAAGAAAGTAAACGGATCTGTCATAAATAAGGAAAACGTAACCTATATTTGAACTCGCATTATATAAACGACTATGGATTGGTGTTTCTGCTTGTAAAAATGAAATGTAATTAATTCAACTTTATTAAATTATGATTTTACAATTCAGTACTAACTGGTGTTTAACTAAATTTATTTATTACTTTAAATTATAACATACGATTAGTATAATTATTAAGTGACAAAACTGTTCTCTCAGTTCTTTTATGGTATGCATGCGGTTTCTATAGATCCTATTTTTTAGATAGCCGAATATGAAGTAATCTAATGGGGTTAGATCAGGCAATCTTGGTGGCCATCTTTGTGCTCTAACGAACCTGTCAGCAAAAAACTGTTGAAGATATTGGCAGGTTTGTCGAGCAGTATGTGCTGGAGCATTATCGTGCTGAAAATAACCTACTTCAAGCTCATTTTCTTGTAACTCTGCAATAAACAATTCCAACATCTGTTGGTAACGTGGGGCTGTTAGAGTTTCCTCGAAGAAAATTGGCCCTATTATTCGTTGCCTGGACATAGCTAACCAAACTCTAACTTTTACGGGATGCAATTGCGCTTCTCGAAATTCGTGTGGATTTTCTGCAGACCAGATACAATAGTTTTGTAAATTGATATAGTCTGTTAGATAAAACCAGGCTTCATCCGAGAAAAATAATTTGTTTAGCAAGTCATCGTCCCTTAAATTGTTATTAAACCAATGACAATATTCCAATCGCCTATCGTGGTCTAATGGTAATAATTCCTGTGCCGTAAAAACTTTATAGGGATGAAAATGTAACTTTCCTTTGACAGCTCATTGCGGTGTAGTGTATGATAAGCCTATAATATTAGAAAATGTAATAACCTATTTCACTTAATGTTAATATTGATTTTTTACCTGTTTGTTGAGCTATTACCACAGATAAATTTCCTTATTTTCTAACAGTATTCACAAATACTATTGTTGGTGATATTAGATGTAAATATAAACGATTTGAAAAAAATTATAAGATAAATAATCGAAAAATACTACAACACGTACGCCAATGTCGCTAAATGTCAAGAAAATTCATTTAATGTATGAAATTTGTATGTGGCTAACTTCGCTGATTAAATTGGTAATAAGTATAGATAAATTTTTCCGGAAAACAGTTTTTTTCTTACGACAATCATTTTGAATCACATGGTATTAGCAATTGTAAGCGTTTATGAATATTATTGACAAAAAAAAAAAGGAATTCTAAAAAAAAATTACGTCACAGTCATTAAATATACAAATTAAATGATGACCTAACTAGAAAAAAATATCATTCTGCAAAACTGCAAAATGGAATGGACCCATTCTCATATTTATAAAATTTGTAAACCGTACTCATATTTAATTATACTTGTTCTAATTTTATTAATAATTTTGTGTTGCAAGTATTTCTTCATATTCTGAAATTAGGAAGATTAGGAATATGTAGTTTTGTTAATCATTTTATAAATATATTATCGCTCTACCATGTAAGTATATGAGCTCATTATTCAGCCAAGTTTGGGTCGCTGCATTACATAGAGGATTGATATTGATTGTCGTAAACGACCGAGTTTTATAATTGCTGTAGATTGAAATACAAATAATGAATTAATGAATTTATAATTTGGCTATTGAAATTTCAAAGAAAAGCTTTATTCTTAGTAATTCAATAATTCATGTAGTTCATTAAAATTTTCGTTTAAAACAATTGACGTGTAAATCGCATCATTTAACAAGACGAATGATCTGCAAGACATGTGTAATTTTCCTACAAACACGAATTTTACCTGTGCGTAATTACAATAATAATATTTATTGGAAGTAAATGTAATGAACTTATGAAAAGTTACTCTCTTGTTTTCTAATACATTTCCTATTTAAAAAAAAAAAATAATAAATAAAATTTAATATAAACAAGCCAGTAATTAATAAAATTCGATTTGTTATTCTATACATTGTCTTGATTGTTTTTAAACGTAAAATAATAGCTTTAGTTTTGGCTCCAAGTTGTAAAACAGATATTTTAATTCAAACTACGTTCAAACCACAATATTAGAGGTTTCCTTTCCATATTAAATAATCTTAAATTTTCTCCCTGATTACCCCATAAATCAGCGGGCGCCAGCCGACTGCGTACCTGTCCAAACGATGAGTAGTTTTGATAGGCACAGCGCTGACGACATTAATTAAGTCGGACAGTGTACATATAGCCTTTCCGTAGAGACGCATTTCTAAAAGTATCATTCCTTCACCACAATCACTATTCTTCCACTGTTTTATTTGGTCCGTAAATGTGAGGGAAGTCCCCGGCAGAAACATCGTTCGAATTTTTCGCACTATTCCCAGCGGCGTCCTTATCCGTTTCCCGGGTTGAATACACCTTTAATTGTGCGAATGGATTGGCTCGTCTCTCGTTGTGTTGAAACACACGTCAGCGGAGGCACGCCGGAACAAGTGCCAAGTTACAGAAATACCCTCTTGGGGAGGTAATGAGTAATAGGAAAGTCCACCAGCGATAACACAGTGTAATTATTATTATTATTCACATCGTAATTTTACGTGTACGGACGTTATATAAGTAAACATTGTAAGGATCAACAAGGTTGATTATGTTTTTAGGCTGGGTGGGTTTGTAAGTCTGGGAAATGTCTCCTGTGGAGGCGCCTAATCGGCTATTATGGTGTTCATCTTCCTATATATAAATATGTCTATACTAAATATAGACGGACAAGGTGAATCTGTGATTTTAAACGTGTGTATTATGTATTAATATATAACGTCCTCATCTACGATTTATGGTGATAGGAATTGTAGTCGTTTTTAAATGTTAAGGTAACTTGTGAAAGTTTGTAGTGTATCCAAATGTTTTAGTTGCTTAAATGCTTTTATTTTTGCAATATTCTATACTAAATATCAGCTTTGGGTTTTGGTGGAAGAACTGGTTATTGTAAAATATATATGTATTTTAGTAATATAATTTCAATTGACATATTTATATTAAATTTATATACAGGGTGTTTGTAAAGGTGAAGGTCATTAGGAACCTTTATCTTAGTCCAAAGTGTAATAGATTTTGAGATATTTGAACTTTTAGTGAATTTTGAGTTTCTGGCAAAAATTAACCATTATACAATTAGAAAACTTTTATATCGGTGCACATATTCTTCGTTGCTATATCTATCCATGACGAGTATAATAAAAAATAATGAAAGTAAAGCAAATAATGAAGAAGGTAACTTAATAATAAGAACAATAACAGAAAAATCTTTAACGCTACGAACACACTGAATAGCAGATAGACCAGGATCAATAGACAATAAATACTTTATATAGACATAGATGGCATTGTTAGTACAAATTTTGTTAGTCAATAACCATATAGCGTTAGTCCTGTCAAACTAAAAAATTACGACCGGGCAATTTGACTTACTGACAACCTTTCAAATTTTATTGACATATGCATGTAAATGTGAAAATACGACTAATTGAACAAGACTGTAATACGTTGAAGTTGTACGTAATTTTGCTCAATTAAACGTCTTTACTTACACTTACTACAGCACTGTCCTCATCATTCAAATATGTCTATCTGTTTAACACATTTTTAAGCTTTTTTAACAGCTTATATAACATTAATAGGCCTAACCCAGAGTACAACGAGTAAGGACAAGAGAGGAGTTATAGCGGTCCAAATTTCTAAACCTAACTTCACACAAACAACAGCTTCCCAAAATGGCAGTTTGTTATTGTTTGCGTTTGTATCTACACAAATTAGTTTACTCATCCGTTTGATCTATATGATTTACATGTTTTATTTATTTATTTTACGTATTTTATTAGTTTTGAATTACCCCTGCAGTTTTAAAAACATTTAATGAACTATGATATTCTTGTGTAAAAGTGAGATCGGTGGCAGTGGCCATAACATTTAGATACTTTCTATATATTATATTGTAGGTTTAAGTGAATAACTCAAATAACCGTGAAAGAAGACACCAATGGGTATGATGTTGTAGTGCCAGTCACTCTCGCAAGATAAATTGTGATGCTAACGATGGTCGCAGTTTCTTAGGATTTCCGAATGAATCTAATATACATGACACGACAAGCATTAAGAAAGTACATGAATAAGAAGAACTATTATCGTTGTGCAGAGATTCCTAGGTCACATTAAATCAATTTATTTGTTAGATATACATTTTCAGCTAGATTGCTATTTATCGCAGTAACTAACCTAATTCATTTTATGTTCGCTTTATAAAATAATGTGATTTTGGTTTGAACTGCATTATACTGGTATAAATTTTAATCGCATTTATTCACATTATAGACAATTCCATATTATATAGTCTACGTTTGAACTCTATCCACTCTAGTGCACCCCCGGACATTATTGTTGACAAATCAGTGCAGGGTTGGATGTCAGAGATGAAGTAGTCGAATAGAAAGGAATAATCTTTGTATCGCACAGAACGATATAGTCATAAATCTTGAACCCTAATTAAAAGTTATTGTGTTATCGTGTCAGAATTTGAAAGTCCTTCCACCGATGCTGTTGCATTTTTATTAATTTATTTGAGAAAGAACACAAATATTTATTCCTGGAAGAATCTTTTACACTATAAAATATAAACAAAGATTTATTTCACAAAAAGGAAAGAATATGATCATAATTATCGTAAACACTTGCAAATATATGTATCACTTAATCAAACATTTATTTACTGGAATCGTTTTTTTATTACTATAAACTATTCATAAATATTTGCAACACAAACAGAATAAAAACGCATAAATTTGTGCATTTTTTAATCTATTTTTCTACTTCCTTTAAAATATAAATTATTCTACACGTTTGATAATTCCCGGCAACAGCTTTACAAAATGGCAGCTGGGCTTGAAGGTCATTCAAAACGGACCACTCAAGAACAATGGATTTTTGCGAACATGTCCTTAGTATAATATACTGTGTATCAGCTGTCATGATCATCTAGCCATTCTAGCTGACATGGAACGTTTTACAACACACCTACTATATACAATACTATTACAACACAGCCTGTGTATATTGTCTGCTATACTAAAACGGTTACTACACAAGTACCACAGATAACAATCTTAAAATTTATATATTTATTTACGTATACAATGTTCTGCCGGATTTCCTTTGCCTCAATTACGCTTCCTCAAAATAGAATTAACCCGAAACAAGGTAAACTTACTTACTACTATCTTAAGGGCGCGATGGTTCCTTTTACGAGCAGCTAGAGCCCTCGAACAGATCCCCTTTAACAAGGGACTTGTACTGCCGCCGACGTCTCGGATGCATTAAATTGAAACGACGCCAGTGTCTCTCGAATCGATACCGCTTGATCTAAATGGCTTTTGTGTTTGGCTTATATTACTGTACACCCGCCGAGTTAAATGTCACACCGTTCTCAATAGTGCACCGGTTACTATTACTATGGAAACTTGCGATCTGGTAGTTTCTCGAGTGTGTAGCGATTAAAACGGTAATTAATATTCTCGGCAGTAAACGTAAATTACCATCATCGGATACATGATGTTGTAATAAAACGATTTGGAGACATGTTGGCTACAATAGTGTTTTGGTTGAAGCTAAAACATGTGCCAATTTATTATTCAATTTATTCGAATTAGAATATATATTTTAAACTTTATCGTATGGTGCATTAACCCTTAACCGATGTGGGATTCTATAATGTCATTTAGATTGCATTAAAAATGTAGGTTAACCATACATCAAGCAACTCTTCTATGCATAGAAAAGTTACTTTCATTCAAAGCAACACTTAATCCGAATGAATGTGAGAAGCCTTTATTTATGCGTAGATGGCAGCACAAGAAAATTATTCTACTGAAAAGCAATTATTTCTTATGTGTTCTATGCGAAAAGATATAAATAAATGTTATTCAGTGGAATGAGTTTCTTGTGCTGTCATCGTATAGATAAGTAATAAAATGTTAAATCTAACAAAAGGAATTGTTTTGTGCAATTTGATATCTTTTAAATGAGATATAAATATTTCTTTAAGTATAAAAGAATAAACTTCGATTTAAAAGAATTACAATCTATGGATTTTTTGATTTAATGGTGTATTCTTTAAGTGGAAGAAACACTACTTTGTGTCAAATAAAAAATAAATTCAAAGAGATTCACTAGAAATGCGTGGAAACAATTTGAAAGAAGTAATCAATTTCTTGAGTTCATAGAATCCTAACAGCTTTACTTATCGCAAATGGCAATCGCATAGACTTTTACTATTTTTTTAATAACAGGTTATATCAATTTAGAATATGCAAAATTGATATACAGGGTGTTAGATAAATATGCGGCAAAAATTCAAGGGGTTATTCCTTGGCTTATTCTAAGAATATTTTGTCCTATGATGATTTTTGAAAAACCCCTTTGCTTCGAAGATACAGGGCGAACACAAAATTTGCGACAACTACATTCGATATTCGTTGAAATTATTAATGTAAATAAAAGTATGGTGTACGCCAATGAGTTTATCAAGTATAAAAAATTGTTTACAATGCGTTGTTATTTTTTCGATCTCGATCACATGAAACGGCTGTTTTATCTACTAATAGTGGATTTCATTTGAATACGTCTCATCGGTCGCATTTGTTTAGATTGAATGACGTTTGGCTGTTGACGTGTCTTAATAGTTAGTGAAATCCTCTATCATGATGTATACGAACGACGAGATGAATGACATGCATTTCACGTATGGACTTGCTGATGGCAACTCATTAGAAGCTAGACGATTGTACATTGAACGATTTCCTGCCCGTAATGTCCCCGACCGAAAAATCTTCGAAAATATTCGTCTTCGTGAAACAGGCTCAATGAAAGAAGTGGAGGGCTAGGAGATCAATGACTGCAAGAACGGTAATTGGAACAGAATGTGCTGGGATGAATAGAGGAAGATTCTGGTAGTTTTACGCGAAATTGGCATTCTTGAATGAAAGTCTTCAATAACAAAAGTCGAGAGATTGAGTGCTTGTATCAGGCTGGAGAGAGCCATTTCGACTATTTATTGTAATTGAGCAACTTCGCATTACTTTTTGATAATAAATGTCTGTACTGTCGCAAATCTTGTTCGCCCGTATCTTCGAACAAAGGAGTTTTTCAAAAAAATCATATAGGCAAAATCTTAGAATAGGCCCAAGAATACCCCTTGATTTGTTTGCCGCATGTTTACCCAACATCCTGTATGTCTCATCGATGCATTAAGATATTTTAATACGCGACATTTTTATTCAAATTCACCTTAAACATTTGCAAGCAAAACGAATTGCTAATTTAATTCTTTTTTTTTTATTTTTTACCGTTTTCAAATCCTTCTATTTGTTGCTACAATTATTTATTTATGTATACGTACGAAATATAAGGCTTGATGTAACCTGGTGATGAATGATGAGTAATCACTTGAGAAGAATTACCTCATACTTCGTAACACCTTGCTTCACATGCTTATGCATCATCATGGTTAGATTTTTAAAATGTCATAATTTACATTTTCTAAAAAGTCTTATTACCAGAGAGAGACATGCATACAGAACGACTGAACCTACAATTCAGAGAAAATTGACTTAAAAGTATGTGCTGAGTATATCTAATATCTATATATGCTTCCCGATTTATTAACGATGAAACGAGTCATCCCACATTAAGATGTCTCTCTCTCTCTAGTTAATACGTTTCTGCCAATTAAAATATAAAAATATTAAGGATATAAGAAAAATTAAATAAGTAAGTGCTGTATAATGTTTTTGTAATTAATTTATTTTTCAGAGACTTATAGAAGCACTCGCAAAAGTGTAGTCTTTTTTCACAGAAATATGAAATTTTATTTAAAAAAAAAAATGTTAATGTAAACTACGTACATAATGATGTTTAGAAAATAGGCGGCAAATTTTGGAAACGTCACAGTGAAAAATCGTCTGAATGTTGGCAATACTGCAAAAATATTTAGTGTGTTCTGGAAAATATTAAGAAATAAAGTTGGTAGAAGCTAAAGAATAAAATAACTATGTATATGTATTGAATCACATAAATAAATTGTTTTAATCGATCATCAACCAACAATATACTCTGCGGAATTAACGCAAAGTTTATGAATATTATACCTCAATAAGTATAGCTCAGTGTCAATCTTTGCTTAGTAGATTAAAGATAATGATATCGGGAAGCAATCAAAAAGTACATCTACTCAATTACGTAGTTACCCGAAAGATTATCAGCTGTATTTGAGAGTTTTAAAGGTTATATGATATTCACAATACTTTCAAATTTTTATTAGCATTTGCAAAGTAATGCGCATGAGCACAATCTTTAAAATGATTGGTTGACGTTAACTGATATGTTAAGATTTTAGAGATTAACATTACATTACGTTAACATCACGTCAACATCAACATCTGTCTGAACACAGCTATATAATCAACGTTTTAAACTTAACATTACCATTGCGTTAACATTAACATTAACATTATTGTGAATCAGGCATTAGTCGTCTTTACTTCCAGCTTTATATGTACACAGAGATTCAAAATGATTGTCAATTCCGCTCCTATAGATAGTAACAGGGTGTAGGTATATGCCGCGTGTTTGTAGTGAAGGTTTGAACTAAGTTAGTGTTGGAACATAAGAAAGTAAAGGATTGTCATAAATAAGTGAAACGTAACCTATATTTGAACTCGCATTATATAAACGACTATGGATGTGTTTCTGCTTGTAAAATGAAATGTAATTAATTTTAACTTTACTAAATTATGATTTTATAATTCAGTACTAACTGTTTTTTTCTTACGACAATCATTTTGAATCACATGGTGTATATCAAAAAATTTTGGAAGGTTGTCAATAAGTCAAATTTTCCACTCGTAATTTTTAGTTTTTATTAGTAGTTTAGCGCAGGACTAACGCCATATGGTTACAGTCTAATAAAATTTGTACTAACATTGCCATCTGTATCGATATAATGTATTTATTATCTAAGCAACATACCTTATCATGTTTAAATTCAACTATGAACCATTTAAATAAAACCTAACCTCAATTTTACCATGTCGACACCACCTTAAGAAAATAGTTTTTGATTATGCACTTTATTCCAACTATTCTTTGTATAATCTAAAAATAAATTAATCAAAAACCACACTGTTATATCCTATAAAACATAGGATTAGATGTTTATTGTTGTTGCAACTTTACCCATCTAGTGCTCCCATAACGCAAAACTTTAAGCACCCTATTATCGGTTACATTTCGTTACCTAAACAAACATGCGTCATAGGTATATAAACAAAACTATCGCAGTCTGTTTATTGTTCGTACGGTTACATTATGAATTTGCGCATCGATTCAGAATCGATCCCAATAGTAATTTGCGCAACCCAAACACCCAAAGTAAATTTAAGCGCATTATATTCCTCGTACGTGCTCTCATCTAGTTACTAAACATCAACAAAGCCAGAGTTAGCGCGCACTAGCAGTAAATTAATCTATATTCGTTACGAAAGGCGCAGCAGCAATGCCGCAGTTAATATCTCCACTTCTCCACTACGCAAAACGCTGAAAATTCCTGTGCGCGTAAATAAGTGACTTGTCAATTTCAGAAAAGCTCTAGCCGGCCGGTTAGTATCGAGACGTGGGAGCTTGAAATAAATTAAATCCCTTCGTCTGAAATCGAAATGGCATTTGTGTATATAACCCGTATAAATAGGCAACTTAACAAGCAATTACGCAGCGTTCTTGCCTAGACGACTGACGGCTGATACGCACGGTGACATGCGCTTTACAAGGTTGATCCGAACGAACTGAATTAGGCGACCAACCAAGGTTTAAGCTTGACAAATACAGTGTGTAAACTAGTCTACGTCGCAGCATGCATTAGAAAAACATCTTAATAAAAGAGAAGATGAACGAAAAATATGCTGATTCTATTTGTAATACAATGTGAATTGTTTTCAATTCAACCAAATTCAAATTTCCCTCAATTATTTGAAGTAACTTCAACACTAAAGCATGAAGTTATCTACTTATGATTTTGTATTACATTAATATGTAGTCACTTGAATACCTTTAAGTTGAAGTTACTTAATATAATTGCGGGAAATTTGAATTTTGTTTACTAGGTTGGTGCTACTTTTATAGTAGTTTTCTTTACGTACAACATTATATCTACCTAAAGATGTTTCTATGTTTCTACTGTTACTTGTTATAGATTAGAGCTTGAAATATTTCATCCATAGCGGAGATATACACTGAGAAATATCTATTTAAATTTAAACTGCTACGCATATTTTACCCAAAATTGCAATTAAAAATCTAATAATACCTGCAATGGATTAATGAATAGGGAAAAGCTGTTTCCTAAGCAGATACCCTAATACCCAAATTTATTTGGTGCTAATTTTTTTTGTGATTTCAGCGTAAAGGCATTAAAATAACTATTGATGTAATACAAAATGGTGGGTAATTTTATGTTTTAAAGTTGAAGTTACAAGATTAATTGCGGGAAATTTAAATTTGGCTATTAGGATAAGTGCGAATGAGAATTTTACTATTAAAATAAATGATTGGATGATAATCGAACTCTATTATGCATACATTTTATTTTTTTTAGGAGTTTCAAATTACATAACAAGTTTTTGTATGAACGCTATTTTGGAATTATATCACATTTCTCAGTGTAAAAATTATTTTCCGCAAAGAAATACATATCTTTGAAAAACATTATTACACATAAAGAAACTTTATTTGAATTAGATATAGTGCTTAAGGTACTACTACATTTGATCAAACTATTTCTTTAAAATATTTTTTTCTCAAATAAATTACAACAAAAAAGCGGTCTATGTAAGTATAGTAGATTTAACAATCATAATATTCCGCTGTTTTTGTTAAGACATAAGCGCCACCTATAACGGAAAACTAGTGACCTGTCAAGTAAATAATATGTGATGTAATTTGTGTGATGTATCAAACAGCGTAGAAATAATAAAGAACCACGAGTAATCCAGTAGTGTATCACAAATTGAATTTTCCTACAGTAAATTTGCAACCACCCAAGTACTTGCAACGGCGCAAGAACATGCAATTTTTTGATAGTGAAGAAGAATATAATGAGGGAAATTTAGGAGTGATAACTATGCATTGGTATCATGGTAGAATATACTGCTATAGCCATGTAAAACGAACACTGATGAACGAACGATTACCCACGATAATGTTGACATGGGTCCTAGTAATGGAAAAAAGATTTCCCTAGTTTTTTAAAACATTGTTAATCTCCTGCTTAGGTAAGTACATGTAGAATGTGACCAAACTCAATATGATATAAACAATATTAGTTTTTGGTGAAAAATGTTGCGATTGAAAAGAATATTAAACTATAATGTCTATACCTGCAAAATAATAATCTATTAAAACAAGCACAAGAAAGTTTACGATAAATAAAACAGAAACAGTACATATAGCATATTCTCGTTTGTTAAGTATACACAAAGACCGATATTATATTTATATCAGCATTCGTTGAAATCTTCCAGCCGCGTTAAAGGAAACGTTTTGCGATTTAAGTTTCAAACTGTAACTGCATCAATCTCGGACACTCGCACACTCCGTAACTAGATGTCCTTTTGCGTGTGTACTGTAACTCCATTAGTCAAGTTGCGACGCAACACTCAATCATAACAGATTAGGAAGCCGTTGCCCGAATATTCCTTCCATTTGCTAGCGACTAGCGGGTTTAATCGGTAACCCGTCGGTATTAACGCGAGTCACAATCGACAGACAAAACGCGTAGGTGTATGTACATTTGTGTGGACCGCCAGATATACATATTATGATGATAGTCGTGAGGAGGACAGACTACTTCGGATTCGTTTGCTACAGGGAAGACTGCGATTGTTCGTGCAGACAACAACGTAAGTGTTGCGGCCATCATAAATAGTTAAATAATAACGTTACGTTCTTCGCATAACGGACGATGGACGTGCTGCATATAATCATTTATAGATTGCAGTATTTATTGAATGATTATTAATTTAGTTATCGGGCAAGCTGACGAAATTGGTGATTAATCGAGCCGATTGCCTCGATTTCTTAACTCGGTGGTCTTTCGCAATCGAATAGACCTCTCTTTTTATATCTAATGGAATTGAAGTTTACTAGCTTTAATATTATCTGTGTATATGCATGTATGTATATATGACATAAAAAAATCTATCCACGTTCTATTTGCTGGTTGTTATCACTTATCACTGTTTACTTATTTCTTACACAGCGACTGTTGGTGAATTATACGTATTTTCTAAGTACACAGTTTCATTTCTGTTTTAATTTTTTTGATGAAGGTATGCGGAATGAACACGGGCTGTGAGCCAAGAAATTTATTGGGAGTAAAATTTTAAAGTATGAAAAGTTTATACCCGCATAACTCTGGTTATTATTCATGATCTCAGGTTCCTCAGTTCCCTAAATTCAAAACGGCTAAATTGATTTCGAATTATACTTAAATCATTATCGTTTGAGTTTTGAGTTGTAGCCAATAATAACATATCCTCCCTCAAAAAAAAAATGCATCAACCATTTTGAAAGCAGGAAACGCGTAAAGGAAATAAATAGACAAAAAGAAAAATGGAAAAAAAGGTGATGAATAAAAAAAAATATTTATGTAGAAGAGAATCTATTTGCTAGTTTGTACACTGAAGAACCGATTCGTTTGTTGATGACAATTTTGTTTAAGCTAACTAAATATTGAGATTATTATATTAGATATAGACACTTTATTTATGAATTAAATTATTACAAATCATCTCAAGAAACGAAGTTATTTGAAATTAATAAAATATATCTTTAGTTTAAAAATTTATTTACTGACAAGACTGACAAGTAATAGATAATATTTGCTAGCAATGTTTGCCATGTAGAAAACTTATATGGAGTATGGAATGGTAGCGTAGTGAAATAGGAGAACCGCCATCTTCACAGCATTTTCTGTACTTGCAGAATATGTTTAACGTATTTGCTACTATAAATTTTGCTATTATTTGTATGGAACATCATGATGTAATGATTTAAGTAATACACTTTTGACGTAAATCTACTATTACTTTACCTGTAACTGTACCGACTTTATATAAAATAAATAATTTCTTTAAGAAAATCTCACTTGATATACATCCAATATGCAAATATTTTTTTCTTCTTTTCAAGATGGAATGCACCAAATATACCTGTAAATACATATATTGTGAGATTCAAAATGATTGTCAATTCCGCTCCTATAGATAGTAACAGGGTGTAGGTATATGCCGCGTGTTTGTAATGGAGGTTTGAACTAAGTCAGTGTTGGTACACAAGAAAGTAAACGGATCTGTCATAAATAAGGAAAACGTAACCTATATTTGAACTCGCATTATATAAACGACTGTGGATCGGTGTTTCTGCTTGTAAAAATGAAATGTAATTAATTTAACTTTACTAAATTATGATTTTACAATTCAGTACTAACTGGTGTTTAACTAAATTTATTTATTACTTTAAATTATAACATACAATTAGTATAATTATTAAGTGACAAAACTGCACCTCTCAGTTCTTCTATGGTATGCATGCGGTTTCTATAGATCCTATTTTTTATATAGCCGAACATGAAGTAATCTAATGGGGTTAGATCAGGCGATCTTGGTGGCCATCTTTGTGCTCTAACGAACCTGTCAGCAAAAAAACTGTTGAAGATATTGGCGGGTTTGTCGAGCAGTATGTGCTGAAGCATTATCGTGCTGAAAATAACCTGCTTCAAGCTCATTTTCTTGTAACTCTGCAATAAACAATTCCAACATCTGTTGATAACGTTGGGCTGTTACAGTTTCCTCGAAGAAAATTGGCCCTATTATTCGTTGCCTGGACTAGCTAACCAAACTCCACTTTTACGGATGCAATTGCGTTTCTCGAAATTCATGTGGGTTTTCTGCAAACCAGATACAATAGTTTTATGAATTGATATAGCTTGTTAGATAAAACCAGGCTTCATCCAAGAAAAATGATTTGTTTAGCAAGTCAGCGCCCCTTAAATTGTTATTAAACCAATGACAATATTCCAATCGCCTATCGTGATCTAATGGTAATAATTCCTGTACCGTAGAAACTTTATAGGGATGAAAATGTAACTTTCTTTTGACAGCTCGTTGCGCTGAAGTGTATGATAAGCCTATGAAATTATAAAATGTAATAAACTATTTCACTTAATGTTATATAACGCCAACCAGCTTACTCGCCAAAAATAAAAACAAACCAAACTACTGCTGACTCCTCCGGAAGGTCCAAGATCTTACCTGTCATCCAGGGTCCCGCCGGCTTCAGTGGAGACGGGGGTGGGTTAACAAAAGGTCGAAATTCAAGGCGCCACCCGCTTTAAGAATTACCCTGTCGAGGCGTCCGTCAAAACGGGAAATTCGGAGATAGTAAAAACAGGGGGGAAGTCAGCGTAACAGCAGGACGAAAGAAAAGTAAGAAAAACGAAACTACAATTTACGTGGTAATGTAAGTAATAAGTTTATTGAATATAGTAAAATTTGCGCAATTCAAAGGAAAAAAATGTTAAAGTAGTAATTATTCCGGAAAAATAAATGTGTATAAATGTAGACGAGTACAGACAAAATAAATCGGGCTCGAATAAATGTCGATCCTTAAAGCTAAATAAACGTAACCAGATTACAAAAGTAATCTCAACTACATACGGATGGTTCGCACGCGTAACGTTGATGATCAACGCAGTTAGCGCTAACAATATCTCCACCGTGGTGAGTTTAACCCTCAACCACATCCGACAACGATAATATGTATACAAGGTTTAAAATAAAATCTATATAAATATATAAACAATTACGTAATATCCTGAAGGGAAAAAACACTAAACATGAGCCCCCGATCCTTAGTTGCTTCTTTACACAGAAAAAAAACAAATGGCTCTACGCTGCCGTTTAGGCGAGCATTCAAAGGTAACTAACGGCAATAACTAGGTAAAAATTTAAAAACACAGGCCTGACTCGTTTCGCTGGCGTCCCTGAAGAAACGTGCCGGCTTCCAGCATTGACGGCCCCCCCGATCAGGAATTCGGGTCTGCCTCCAGGCTCGGTGAACTCGCACAAAAGAAAAACGGCAGCAGATGCGGTGACTAGACCCCAGATGGCAGTTCGAGTTGGACAGCACCAAAGGTCCAATCAGGGAGAAACATCACCCCTCGAGATTAGGCATCGGTAAAATATGCCTTAAAAGGTCACAGCTTACAATAATACGGTGGGTAGGTTACCCGTAGGTGGGGAAAACCCAACACACAAAAGAACCCTGTAACGGTTACCAAAGACTTAGAAAACATAAAGAGACAGAAAAACTACCTTGCGTCCAAGGCTCACGGAACTTCACGTTCAAAACGTGGGCGGTGAAAACGTAGGTCGTCAGATGCCCAAATCCGCCTAAGCGATCGAAACGCAAAAATTTCCTAAACCATCAAAACAATGCGATTCCGCAGCAACACTCGCAAAATGCCCTTAAATCCGCATACTCAAATGCGTTACTTCCACACCAACAAAATGGCAATTGCGGACGAACCAAAACGCAGGCCTACACACTCAAAGCGCCAGCGGGAGTGACCAGGAACCGGAAGATCGTTCGACCTTTCGATAAATCGACAATTCTAGGAAAAATCGAAGCCGGAAACGACGTAATTGAAACTCCCCGAAGCAAAACGCTCTAAACATCTCCCTAGACGATACAAAGTACTCGCAGAAAAGATAACTGAAGAGAATTTAGGAAAGAGAAGTTGGTAGCCCCGACTCTACCGAACAACCGCCGTAACACGTACGCGCTGCCCAAACAGCTGACAGGCGAAGTAAACAAACAACCGGCGCTCACCAACTTCCTCCAGGAAACAGTAGAAAGAAGAATAACGAACAACCAAGAAAGGCACAGAAAATAAAGCTGAACAAAAACAGGTCGCAGTATCCCCGGTAAAGTAGTAAACAAAAGTCACCCTCAAAATAATCATAACCTCCGCTTCTAGTGACAATACCCAGCGAGCTCGAAACCAACAACAATATAACACGTAGGCGACCAGTATGTTACACCCAAGGTTACCCCGAATAAAAGAAACGTTAAATAGGTACAGTAAGGAAAAATAGATACAGTACGAGCGAGAAGGTAAGAAAACAGCGTTACAGTTAATATTGATTTTTTACCTGTTTGTTCAGCTAATTACCACAGATAAATTCCCCTTATTTTCTTACAGTATTCAGAAATACTATTGTTGGTGATATTAGATGTAAATATAAACGATTTGAAAAAAAAATATAAGATAAATAATCGAAAGATACTACAACACGAACGCCAATGTCGCTAAATGTCAAGAAAATTCATTTAATGTATGAAATTTGTATGTAGCTAACTTCGCTCATTAAATTAGTATAGATAAATTTTTCCGGAAAACAGTTTTTTTCTTACGACAATCATTTTGAATCTCATAGTATAGGAAGAATACTTGTTTAGTAGTTGAACAGGCATTAATTATCTTTTGTGTTCAAGATCTGAGTTTTAACTTTTAGCACGATTTTGTATCGTGTTACAATATTTTCAATCAAAGCATAACTTTTAACAAACGTTTTATTAGAACACATTGCATCAGGCAGGATTTTTTTAACTTCTCTAACGTAAAAAAATATGTGGGACTTAAACTTTCCATTCTTCACTCCAGTTAACTAATAAAGTAACAGAGTGAAGGGAAAAACACGAATAGTCATTCTCCGCGAAGAAGACGCACTAAATTCAGATTAATCGACCGTTTCTGCAACTCACGTACACAGATATATCACCCAGTCTTCGATAACCGTTGATCTTTGGCGAATCGAAGAAGCAATAGAACCGCTCCCGAAAGCGAACACATTGATAACTCAAGGTCGACAGATAATCAACAATAATACTCTTTAATCATCTCGCGATATGCGCAGCAGAAGATTATTCCATCATTGTTCTGGTAGTATACATCATCAGTTTATGTTCGTATGTATGTATATTGCTCGACTTGAGTGGGAGTTCTTTGTCCGAACAATATAAACAACACAAATGAATTTATCATTTTTGGCAGACAGACTTGCAGTCGTCGATGATAATCCGATGTATGTTTACGTAGATTTATAAATGAAATTTGTAATCATCGCACGAATTAATTTTCCTGGTATGCGTTTATTTTACGAAATGATTATGATAACAATTTTTTTTGCTGGAGGAAGAAAATTTATCTAATTAGTACGAAAACACCAATTGCAATTCTTGCATCATCTCGTGTTACGTATGCACTTACACTGTATATAGCTTTTTAACTGAAAACCAGTGTTGCCAATTTAGCGGATTTCCCGCTAGTTCTAGCTTAATTAACATTGCATTTGGCGGTAGAATTGCACGTTCAGCTACTGGCGGATTTTTTAGCGGGAAACTAGCAAAACCAGCTTAATTTCTAGTGGATTTTTGTAATAATATACATTATACTAAAATTTTGATATAGATTGTAACATTGAACATCGTCATATAATGATTTAATACACTGGTAAGCTCTTTGCAGTGACTAATAACTAATAAGAACAAACCAATGTTGAATGTACTTGCAAGTCGATCAAAGTTCGTTCGAACTCATTTGAATTTGGCGCCTATTTTGTCTAAAATCAACTCAACTAAATTCGAGAATTGAAATCAGGGAAACATGTTCCTTCCGTTAATGTATACATATATAAATCACCAAATCAGTAAGTTTCATTTGGAACTACTGCCATATTCATTGTAAGTGTATCAAAAATTAAGTGATTGTGTTTTCCAAACGATCTTTTTTCCATTTGGCATAGGAAATTCACAGTACACACAAAAGCTTAGGAATGGAGTTCAAACTGATTTAAATATTTGACGGATTTTTTTCAAAACTGACGGAATTTCAAGCGCCATCTAGCGGATTATTTTTTTATATGTTGGCAACACTGCTGAAAACTCAGTTCAGTGTTTCTGCTGACGATGATAGCTTTGCTATTGAAACGTACGTCCATCAGTTTAGTGCGATTTGTAGTGAGGGGTTTAGAGGAAGTTTGCAGTATTAAGAGTGCCACAGTTTGGAGTGTTTTTGTCATAGGAGAAGTACAATAAAAATTAACGTGTCTTCTCTTTCCATTTTACAGGCAATAAAACCTTTATACAACGCAGTAAAGGTTCTTTTAACATTGTAGTTCCTTTTATTGAGTAACCCAGAAACCATACAATATATGTATATAATGCTATAAAAGCAGCAATAAAAGGGATTTACCTGCTACTGTAATTGCAAGTTGATGACTTCTTCTATATAAGATTAAGTAAAAATATAATTTTAAATGGAATTCATTCTTTGCAGATGAAGTATATTAATAGTTAGTTGTCAAAGATCTTTTACAGTATAACATCCAACTGATAAACTTTCTTTCATTCTGAAGTGAATTGTTACGAAGAGACGTCACATTCATTTGGTCAAATAAATCGGAAATTAAAAAGAAATTAAATTAAAAGAATTAATTAGCCATGAAATTTCCTTTACTTGATTAGAAACAGCTTAAAGGGACTAATTAGAATGAGAAAGATTCATTAAAATAAAAGAAAAAAGAACAATATCCTCTAAGGCCTCTTTCAGATGAGGGGATTAGTTGATTCCACTAGTTGAACGGACGGTTGTCAAGGAGCATACTGATATGAACCCTTTCATACGGAGTCAACTTGTCCGCTTAAATAGGTCTTCAATGACAATCAACTAGTTGAGAGTAAACCAGACAACTTAGTTGCCGGTTTCAGATGAAGCGGTTTAATTGATTCAACTAAGTTACCTGGTTTACTCTCAACTAGTTGATTGAAGACCTATTGAAGCGGACAAATTGACTCCGTGTGAAAGGGTTCATATCAGTATGCTCCTTGACAACTGTCTGTTCAACTATAGTGGAATCAACTAATCGTTTCATCTAAAAGAAGCCTTAGTTGAATCAACTAAACCGCCTCGTCTGAAACAGGGCCTTAATTCTTATATTATTATTTACTCTTAGCCATTATCGGCAAAAATCTACAAATGACCAAAAAAATAAAAGAAAAAGTACAAAGTCATTGTTAAAAAGTCAATAATGTTAAGTTCCATAGACCATTTTAAATTGTGTTTATTTTGACAAAAAATAACAATGCTGTTATTTGCAAATATTACAAGTTTTTTACAGTAAGAAATTAACAAATTAATGTATTTCTGCTTTTAACGGTAATAATTAAGAGGAATTTCCCAAAAAAAAATTTCTCCTCATGCAGGATTCGAACCTTCATCCACTCGTATGCCGGAGGAGCGCTTTACCAATTAAGCAAGTAGAAGATGAGAATTCGAGCGTTTGACCAAACATATGTCGATATTAGATCTTGAAATGGTCGACAGGACGGCAAATATGCAAAGATTGCAAGCTTTCTACAGTAAGAAAAACAAAATTCCTGCTAATTATCTCAGTTAAAAACAGAAATACATTATTTTGTTAATTTCTTTTTGGAAGGTCTAGAGAGGTTGCAGGTTCGTTATAATAAATGTATCCAATTTAAAGGAGAGCATGTCGAATAATAAAATATTTTTACTTTCAAATTTTGTATGCTTCTATAGTAGGCTAAGAATTTTTCAATACATCCTCTTATCTCTTTTGATGCCCAATTGACACTTCCCTAACACCTACAAATATACCATAGATATTTTTAAAAATATATTTGACAAATATTTTTCGTGAGAGGTTTTTGAATATATTTTTTAAATGTTATCTAAATATAAATAAAATATACAATTGAAATATTTACTCCATATTTTAAATCAATGTAAGTTTGATATTTTTTAAAAATATTTATAAAATATTATTTATATGAAAATTGAGATTTTTTTTTTTATGGAATCATACAAAGCTATATTTAATTTGCTAGAATGAACTAAAATTATTTGTAGACAGTAACCCATATATCTTGGTTGTTTAGAATGTATAACATCGATTACAAAAAGCTATATGAAACTTTCCGGGAAAATAAAAACAACATACCTGGAGGTGTTTAAAAGGGAAGAACTGGTTTCTTAAACTCACCAATACCTCAAAAATATAATATACTAAATAAAATAAATAATTAAAATCAAAAAATAAAAAATTAATCCTAAAGTTAGATAAAGTAGAAGTTTATATCGTTCTGGATTATAAATTATATTATTGCTTTTGATTTCGTGTGAATGGATGTATATAGCAGTTACTTGGTTGCAATTATTTTAGCTCCTATGTAATATAATTACCTTTTACGTAAACGCTGATATATTAATAAAACTTACAGGGCTTAACTTAAATACTAACTAAATCATAATTTTAGATATATATTATCTAATTTAATCTTTAAACTATCTTTTTAAATAGGTAATTAATATGTATACATATTTTATATTATTCGTCATACGCACCAAATGTACAAAAGTAAAAATTAAACCTTTATTTTTTTATATGAAATAAATATTTACAGAACTACAAAGCAAAATATTCTTGTAAAATTAATGAAAATATATTGAGAAAACGTTTGCAATAAAATATAATTAATGTTACATAACATATATATTTGTAAAACGTAAGTATTCCTAATATATTTTCTATAATATATTTTATACATATTATGTTAATATAATTAATATTCAAGAAAGATTTAATATTTTCTAAATATTTCTGATATATGAAATAAATATAGTTGGCTACTGGAGTTTCTTCAAACATTCATTAAACTAACTTTTATAACTATATTTAAAGTTATTTTTATGTTCAATGGTGTATTTTTCATATCCACCGAATTCAGCATTATGATTTATAGTTTTATGTAAGTTGTGTTTCTAGAAAGTGCAGGTATATGCACAACGATGGCCCGCGTCTATTTATAACTAATTCTGTTAGTTATTTTCTGCATCTAACTTTGTTGATTACAACTAAAGCAAACCTCGTTTCAGAATGCATCTTTTATACATCAAAGACTTTTGTGAGAGTGGAAAAGCACACACTCTACTTTACTCTACTCTAAGAATAATTGCGATAACAGATTCAAGAGCTGCACAGCAGATTTACCTTTTCCTCATCTATACAAACGTATAAAAGCTGAGTCACAGCAAACTACATACATATATATCATTTGTGTGGATCTCCTTTTTTAAAACAAGGTACTTCCACCCTAATATTCTTTTAAATAAACCTAATCCTTCCAGAATCAAGGCAAGCTCTTCTGTTAAACTGATCGATCAAATATCACAACGAAAAAGGAAAAGATTTTGCACCGAGACTAATGATTTTAATCACGTACCTACACACATTATTTTCGTATATATTCCCTAGACCGAAGCTCCAATCACGACCATGTGTGACGGACACGGTGCAATTCTGCAGCGAGAGTATTATTAGTTCTATAATTATCGACATATACCAGTCTGGATATCCGACCGCTCGTAAAGTTACAGGAACAAATCTTGCCAGTCGAGAAGGGCCAACTTCCGAAGGGAGAGCAAACATCTGCCACGCTGTTAAGAAGTTTTTCTGTGGTCTGCCAGTTGCAAGATCGAGTCGATATATCCTCTTTTGTCTCTCTTCTCTCTTTCTACATATACGGACCGTCTAGTTTGGAAGTATACAATCCGCTGTCTCACTTGCATTAATATTAAAATTACTTAAAAGTTTTATTTTTCTATAGGGTTAAATTGAAGCAAAATTTATTTGATTTAAGTTGAATTACTGCGTTGTTGAAATTGGTAATTACTTTGCATTTCTATACTCACGAACGGCAATAAAAAATACGAATAAAGATAGTACTTTGTTTTTAACGAATGAAATTTGGAGACGTAGGTAATCTGTCGCTACTGAATCAGACTTCCGGTTTAGTCGAAAATTATGTTAACTATTTTATTTTAAATGAAACATCCTGTATATTTTTACGAATTTCAATAGAACCACGAAGTACAGTATTAGGGTTTAGCACCCCTTTATTTAATAACCACAAAGATATTTAATTATTTTTTTTAATTCATATTTATAGTTAAGAGGTTATACCATGTGATTCAAAATGATTGTCGTAAGAAAAAAACTGTTTTCCGGAATAATTTATCTATACTTATCACCAATTTAATGAGCGAAGTTAGCTACATACAAATTTCATATATTAAATGAATTTTCTTGACATTTAGCGACATTGGCGTGCGTGTTGTAGTATCTTTCGATTATTTATCTTATAATTTTTTTTCAAATCGTTTATATTTGCATCTAATATCACCAACAATAGTATTTCTGAATACTGTAAGAAAATAAGGGAATTTATCTGTGGTAATAGCTCAACAAGCAGGTAAAAAATCAATATTAACATTAAGTGAAATACTTTATTAAATTTTATAATTTTGTAGGCTTATCATACACTTCAGCGCAACGAGCTGTCAAAAGAAAGTTACATTTTCATCCCTATAAAGTTTCTACGGTACAGGAATTATTACCATTAGATCACGATAGGCGATTGGAATATTGTCATTGGTTTAATAACAATTTAAGGGACGATGACTTGCTAAACAAATCTTTTTTCTCGGATGAAGCCTGGTTTCATCTAACAGACTATATCAATTTACAAAACTATTGTATCTGGTCTGCAGAAAATCCACACGAATTTCGAGAAACGCAATTGCATCCCGTAAAAGTTGGAGTTTGGTTAGCTATGTCCAGGCAACGAATAATAGGGCCAATTTTCTTGAGGAAACTGTAACAGCCCAACGTTACCAACAGATGTTGGAATTGTTTATTGCAGAGTTACAAGAAAATGAGCTTGAAGCAGGTTATTTTCAGCACGATAATGCTCCAGCACATACTGCTCGACAAACCTGCTATATCTTCAACAGTTTTTTGCTGACAGGTTCGTTAGAGCAGAAAGATGGCCACCAAGATCGCCTGATCTAACCCCATTAGATTACTTCATGTTTGGCTATCTAAAAAATAGGGTCTATAGAAACCGCATGCATACCATAGAAGAACTGAGAGATGCAGTTTTGTCACTTAATAATTATACTAATTGTATGTTATAATTTAAAGTAATAAACAAATTTAATTAAACACCAGTTAGTACTGAATTGTAAAATCATAATTTAGTAAAGTTAAATTAATTACATTTAATTTTTACAAGCTGAAACACCAATCCATAGTCGTTTATATAATGCGAGTTCAAATATAGGTTACGTCTTCCTTATTTATGACAGATCCGTTGACTTTCTTATGTTCCAACACTGACTTAGTTCAAACCTTCATTACAAACACGCGGCATATACCTACACCCTGTTACTATCTATAGGAGCGGAATTGACAATCATTTTGAATCTCTTGATTTACGCTGTCAGAATTAATCTCGTAAATGCCCAAATCTTAATAATGGTTCAATTAACTCTAAACGAACGTGTTAAAATTCTAATTATAATTGGGTTTGGACACATGAACAAGCATGCGATTTGTTTTGTAATAATTCCATGGTTTCGGGACATAAGCAGATAAGTCATTATTTTTGTTGGAATAATCTCACTTTGGTAATAATGCGTTTTAGTACAAATATGTGCTATAGGAAATAAGTTAGTTTTAGTTTTAGATGTTATGCTAAAATGTCTTGACGTACACATAGTCATGTTAGGCGATGTTTAAATATAATAAACACATTAAATAATCCTTTGTTTATTAGTTGCCCTAACAATTTTGTCACAAATAAGATATGCTGTAATACAAAAGTTGCGTTCATTTTGTCCTACATAATTCTAAGGTGATATAACCAACAATGATTTATTTTATATTATTTATTATTTTATATACATGTTATCGTACTTCCTGTCAGATACTTTAATTTTTCCTGGAAAATCACCGACTTATCTGTTTATGTCTAGGGATCATCCAATTTCCATCAAGATCACCCAATAGTACGATCTGTCGTTGGTAAAACTTTGAGACCGTTTAACTTAACCGGAAAGCGTACGACCAAGAGTCGCAACCAATGAAGGTGTTACTCAAGAAATTGCTATAACATCAGAGAAATTTCCACAAACTTCTATTACATGATACCTCACACCGAACTATGATATAACTTGCCGTCATCCATATAAACCGCAATTAATGCAAGAACTGTTAGATGCGAATTCTGATCGTAGAATAGAATTTTGCGACCAATATTGACTAATATTTTACATACAATTTGCTGTTTTCCGACGAGGCTGCGTTTTGTTTGAATGGTACCCTTAATCGCCATAGATAGTCAATAGATAGCCCTCATTGGATGCTAGAAACTTAAATGTTTGGGCTGGTATTTTCAGGAATTGTATTACTGGTCCTTTTTTCATTCATGGTACACTAACTGGACAAAGATATTTAGATCTTTTACGCGATTAGGTTGTTCCTAATATTGAGCAAGATGGGAAATTTCTTGTAAATGTTTGATTCCAATAAGTTGGAGCACCCACTTACTATGTCCTTAATGTCAGAAGTTTTTTAAACGAAATATTCCCGAATAGATGGATTGCTCGTAGAAGATTCATTGAATGACCCTACATTTTTTCCTTTGTGGTCATTTTTGTTTTATACTAAACGACCGTATAATCTAGACGAGTTATGGCAAAAAGTAATAGAGGGAATGCAATTAATTCGTGAGGAGATTTTGGAAAATGTCATTCAAGAATTTATTCATAGATTTGCATATTGTCAAGAAATGAATGGTGATCATTTTGAAAACTTTCTTAACTGAAATCGATTTTGTTTATACTTTTTCTCTGTGTTTATTTCTTTGGGTGTAACATTGTGGAAGAGAAGTAAATTTTGGCGTTCTGTAAGGATCATTTCTGGGACCTCTTCTTTTGTTTTTATATGTTAACTATAGGAGTGTGTGAGGATTTCACAATTCTGTTTGCAGATGATACTTCCCTAATAGCCAATTTTAAATTTCCCGCCACAATTTTTAGTGAATTCAACGTAAAGGCATTAAAATTGCTATTAATGTAGTACAAATTGGTGGGTAGTTTTATGTTTCAACGTTGAACTTACTAAGAATAAATGCGGGAAATTTAAATTTGGCTATTAGGGTTCCGGAACAATATATAAGAAGAAACCTTGTAATCTTAGGAACAACACAAGCTCTACAAGAAAAAATTAAATAAGTACGATGTGTGATTCACTAAGAATAACTTAAAATTAAACATAAATAAAACAAATTTAGTAGATTTTAACAGATGTAATCAACTAACCAAAAAAAAGGGTTCAGATACTTATCAGTGCCAATGGCCGCATTCAGAGTACGTAGCTGCTCCCAAACGGTTTGTAAACTGTTGACAATTCGTCTCAAAAACGCAACGCTATATCAATATCATACAATGGAGCGGTCACCATTTTGTATAAAACCGCTACTGATATGTATCATATTCGTACTCTGAACGCGGCCATTGATATGTTATTTCTGGGTGTAAAAGTTGATACTGATTCAAAATGGAAGCCACAGATAGACACCATCACTAACAGTATATAAAGAAAATATATTTCAGGATATTGTATCGAATAATTGCCTAATTATTAATTTAATCTACGAACATTGATTCACATTAACTTAGCAGTCAAGTTTAGTCTAGTTTGTATTTAGCGCCTGTTTTATCTAAGGTTTGGTTACTTTTAGTAACTTTTCCTTGCGCGTCATTACTAGACACTACACGTTAAATCCGCCAAAAAACGCTCTGCACATAACCTCGAAATAGCACTTTTCGAAGATAGTTTTTAATACTTCCTCTTCATTTGCTCAAAAAAATGAATAGGCATTTTAAACTCTGGGAAACATGCTGTTTCCGTGAATGTGCATATAAATCGTCAAATCAGTGGCACTCGTTCGGAACTCTTACGCGAAATTTTCATTAGAACCTGCGATTTACAACAGTTCAGGAGGTTCCCTTATGAGATGAGACAATCTGTATACATGGAAGCAAGAAAGTCACCTTGCGAAGTATGTAGGTAAGACAGGCGCCGACGATCTATATAGCAGTGAACGTAGAACGTATACGTCCGAGAGAGTAGGAGGCCGGAATCTCGACAGTGCGGCTCCACAACGCGGCGCAGCTCTCCTGACACCACCGCCGTGGTCCGCGGTACAGACAAACACAGCATCAGATCTCGCGTGCTTCTCTACCGAACAGATAGCCCAGCAGAGTCTATCCGAAGAACAGAGTGTTCCGTCGTCGTCTTATAAACTCGTACGCCCGTGTTTTCCTTTTCCTTATATAGTTAGTTATCTTTATACGAACGGGCACGGTTTCCTTCCTCTCAGTGTTGTTTGTTCCTCGAAGGGGGTGGTAAATAATCAGGTGCGATATTTATCTGTGCGTGAGTGCATGTGCACATGCCGTGAGAAACTCTGATTTTATATATAGCACAAGAAGTTCCGTATTAAAAACCCGCCTTGTAGATTGGATATAGCCGTTGCCGATGCGATCTCTAGCTTTTTAATGCAATCGTTCTTCGTCCGGAAACACAACAGTGAGTGTTCAAAGTTCTCTTAATCCTCTCACTAAAATGTATTTTATATGTACGCCTACTTTTGCGCTTTTCTTTTTGTATTCGTCGCGTAAATTCTCTTATATATTATGTGTTACTCTGTGCATGTACTTATAGTAAGTTTAAATACTTGGATCGCACATGTCACATGAGTTTAATGTTTACCGTAATATTTAACAGATTTTTCTTATAATTGAATTAAAACTGAATGTGTGGAGGTTACGTGGTTAAATTATACAGGGTTAGTTAAAAATATAGGGAAATTAATATTAATTTTAGACGATTTATTATTATTAGGTATACAGCGTATTCCACGTAACTGGTTCATTAAAAGTTTATGATGTTCTATTATTTACTTATATTTGAGATTTTGGCACCAGTATCTGTTCGATTGGAACTATAAATATAAAATACCTTAGCCAAAATATCACTTCCGGTGACCGAAATGGATGTCAACTTTCTTATTTTAAATAAATGATCTAATTTTTATTCATTTTTGATTCTACAACTATAAATACGTCAGTTTTCATTAGCTTATTCTTATAGCTACATGTTGCCGTTTTTGAGTTATTTAAGTTTTTCTTTTTTTTTTTTTAGTCAATCATTGCATCATTGAGAAATTAATATCTCGGTTAATACTGCAAGTAGAGACTCCAAATTTGCTATGTTATGAATGTAGATATAACTCTAATAAACGGTAGCAACACTTTACATCTAACATACAGGGTGTTTCAAAACTGAGAACAAAGTGACATATTTTCAAATGCAGAAAACTCATTTTTTTAAATAGAATACCCTGTATTTTAATTCGGAATTAGGAGTAAATATCATACCCTATCACTTATATGAGCATTCCCTATACCTATCTTTAATTAATTTGAGATATGACCGACTTTTTAAAAACAGACTAGATACATATTCTTTTTTTGAAATAGCACACCTCTATTTTAAATCGGAATTAAGAAGCAAATATATCCCTATCACTTTATATCAGCATCCCTATAACACTCTTTAATAGATTTTGAGATATGAGCACTTTTTGTTAAACAGACTAAGTATTCTTTTTTTTAAATAGAACACCCTGTATTTTAATTCGGATTAAGAAGTAAATATCATCCCTATCACTTTATATGAGCATTCCCTATACTAATCTTTATAGATTTTGAGATATGAACGACTTTTTGTTAAACACGACTAAGTACCCTATCTTTGCGTGTTTGTAGCTGGCTCTGAATGGGATAATGTCAAATTCATTGACTAACCAAAAGTGTTTGTGTTAAGATCATTGTAATTACACTTCCTACAAGCGCAATATTAATAGAAATGACTCATTTCGAACAGACATTCTTGTATGGTTATTCAAAAATAATACATGCATTTGACTGAATCCATTTCAGAGGCCAGTACAAACATTTAAAGATAGGGCTACTTAGTCTGTTTAAAAAAAGTCGTCATATCTCAAAATTTATTAAGATAGGTATAGGGAATGCCTCATATAAAGTGATAGGGGATGATATTTACTTCCTAATTCGAATTAAAATACAGGGTGTTCTATTTAAAAATTGAGTTTTCTGCATTGAAAATATGTCATTTGTTCCTCAGTTTTGAACACTTTGTATGTTGAATATAAAGTGTGGTTCCCGTTTCTTAGAGTAATATCTACATTCATAACATAGCAAATTTGGAGTCTCTATTGCAGTATTAACCGATATATTAATTTCTCAATGATGCAATGACTATGACTAAAAAAAAGAAAACTAAATAACCAAAAACGACAACATGTAGCTATAGAGAATAGCTAATTAAAACTGACGTATTTATAGTTGTAGAATCCAAATGAAAAAAAATTATATCATTCTATTTAAAATAACAAAGTTGACATCCATTTCCGGTCAACCGGAAGTGATATTTTGGTTAAGGTATTTTGCATTTATATTTCCATCGATCAGATGCTGGTGCAAAATTCAATCTAAGTAAAAATAATAGACATCATAAACTTTAATGAACCAGTAACGTGGAATACCCTGTATAGATCCAAATACTAAAAGTAGAAGGTTAATAAACATATGTACGTTAAAGGAAGAGTATTGTTTCACTTGTAACTTGTAACTGTTACTATTCACTTCGAAATTACTAATTTATAGTTTTTCACCATCGTATAATAAAGCCACGTTTCCACGAATCTGAATTTTATTATTAATATACTATGGCAACAACTAACAAAATCTCAGCTAGTATGTTGAATCCAAACTTAACTTGAGTTTTCCTCTATTCTACATGATACGATATTTTTTGCATTCATAAATGTTGGTTATGTCTAATAAACATGTCGCAGTTTGTTAATCGTTACTAAAAGATAATTGGCACGTGTTACTAATGGTTATATTTGTATCTATCAAACAGTTAGGAAATTAACATGTTATAGAGTTGGAATCGTTGAAAAAAATGCTTTTTTTATGAAGCCGTGGCCGATTATATATGGATTTCACTAGAAAAACTTATTTTTTTTTATCTTATATCAAAAATTATGGCTTAAATAAAAAGTTGAGTATGTTATTAAACATGTAATTTCTTATAACTTTTTCCCTTACAGATTTTCTCTAAGTACAATAATAATAGAGTTATGTGCGTCAAAAGAAATAAAAAAAAAATGTTTTTTTTTTTAATTTAATGTTTCCAAAAAGGAAAAGCTGAAAAGAAATATGCAAAACTTGCTGTTACTATTACTCTGCAGTGTCTGTAGATATAAAATTAATTAAAAGTGTAAGACTTCTCAAAAAAGACAGTGTTTTAACTTGCTTTTTAATGACATATTATCGTTGTGGTATAATTAAAAATGTACCCACATAGCCAAATTTAAATTACCCGCAATTATTCTTAGTAACTCCAAGCTTGAAACATAAAATTACCTTAATACTCCATTTGTACTACAATAATAGTTATTTTAATGTCTTTACGTGGAATTCACTAAAAATAGTGGCGGGAAATTTAAATTTGGCTATTAGGGTATTAATTATTCCAAATATTTTTCGTAAATTGTCATACTTCATAGACAAGTTTTCTTTTTTTTGGAGTGCCTAAAAACTAACAAGTGCGTATATTTTAGTAAAGAATTTATTGATAAAGACTCATGCATTATAGAAAACATATTTGTAATAACAAAATACCTAATACCTAAATACTGTCTGTAGAGATAAAATACTTCTCACTGTGGTTTATGACATATCAGGCGAAACAATAAAAAGAACTCGTGGCGCAACACATGCGCCAAACCCTTCAATTAAGGACAAGGATGCTGGCATTAGTTTCACTTCTTCGGACAAGGAAAGCGTTTTTTTTTTTTTTATTGACGACAGTGTAACCTTCACTCAGTTCATTTTAGTTTATTATATTTACCTCACGCACACACAGTGTGTTGCCGGATAAGTTTCACAAAAGAAAGGAACTTTTTTACTATGTATCGAATTTTTGAGAAAAAAAAAAGTGCTTCATAAAGTGGTTATTAACCTTTAATAGAAAAGAGAAATACATTATTACCAAATTAACAATACCAAATCGTTTATTCTATCTTCATTTATAATTTAATTTTATTGGAAAGAGTGTAAAAACCTCAAAATTTTGACAAAATTACAAATATCTCAAAAACTATTAGGTTTAGGAATAATAAACATTAATACAAACTCATCAAAAATGTTGCGAGCAATATACTGGACTCATAAAAACTCCACCATTCCGATTAAAATAAGAGAGTTGATATCGACACCCTGTATACCAAAAGTGCTATAAGGCTGAAAATACTTACTTTAAATAAATCATAGTGGGCTATGACTACTCTACAAGTGTCAAAGTCAAATTCCTACGGAAAATTCTAATAACCCAGTTCGGTGGAACACCCTGTATATTTGAAGGTGATTTCTATTTACAGTCTGGCTCACCTTATTTATATTTTGTGTGTTAAGCTACGAGTTACTTGCTAAAAACAAGGAAATCTGCCGATTAAATGAGTTCAACCGCTTTAACCAGAGTATTTCGTAACTTCACGTACAAAACTGATGTGAGGTGAATTTATTAGCGGGTAAATAGAAAGCACCTTATATATTATAATATTGCGACAGATAGATTTGATTTGTACACTTATAAATGGTAGCATATAGCTATCGAAATGCACATGGTGTAAAATAAAACTAGTGTGAGGAAGAGGCTTTTTGAATTGGTATATTAAATTCATTACATTCACACCTTACAGTGATAAACATGCTTTTAATTAGCTCTCGTTTCATTTAAAATAATATCTACGCTTTTCCTCTGCTTGGTGGGAAATTTAATAACTACGTGCCACTTTAGGTTATACTTCGGATGGTCTACATCATGCAATTTATATACATACAGATATTTTTGATTATTTTCAGAGACAATAAGTTTCTGCTTCAAAATTCCCCAAAAGAAAAAGTCTATAGTCCTTGACCGTACCTCCAAATACCCATACAACTATAGATGCAAACTGCAACTTCAACCACTCTCTCATAACAATTTAAGATTAAGCAAGATATTCATTGTACTGAAAATACACCGCCTGTAGTAATTTAAGAAAATCCATTCGATTTTTTCTAGAAAGAAGCTGTTCAGCATGTCTAAATAACCACTCTACTTAATATTGGAATTAAAAAAATGCGGACCATTACGTTATTGCACAGCCACACATGAATCTTTTTATAGTATTGTCAATTAATCACAAACTTTGGATTTATATCACTTCAATACTTTGAATTTTGAGACTACGGACAAGCATTCACTTGTTCACGTTGACTTTGATTAGAAATGACGTAAAGTATATTTTTGAACGCCATCAAAAAACGATTAATTTGCAAGAAAACAGGAAAATCACTGTGATAAAAATGCGCATCGGTACAAAAAAAGTACACTACCTAAAAACTTCCATCTACAAGAGAATTTCACCCGTAAACAAAATTCCAAGCATTCCGCTTAATCTGGATTTTCAAGAGTTGTGTGTGTCAAGTGTTGGTTCGACAGGCAGAAGTTTTCTTTATAAATGACTTATATTTATTTGGACTCTCGAAAGTTCGTCCAAAAATAATTCAGGAGTGTCTGTTATTGAATCAAAACACTATTGCTGCACTGATATCGTGTACTGTTCTAATTTTTTAATAGCTTTCACTTAATGTACACAGATATTAAAAATGATTGTCAAATCGATCCTATAGATAGTAACAGGGTGTAGGTATATGCGCCGTGTTTGTAATGAAGGTTTGAACTAAGTCAGTGTTGGAACATAAAAAAGTAAACGGATGCTGTCATAAATAAGGAAAACGTAACCTATAGTTGAACGCATTTATAAACGGACTATGGATTGGTGTTTCTGCTGTTGGTAAAAATGAAATGTAATTATTTAACTTTACTACAATGATGATTTTACAATCCAGTACTAACTGGTGTTTAACTAAATTTATTTATTACTTTTAAAATTATAACATACAATTAGTATAATTATTAAGTGACAAAACTGCATCTCTCAGTTCTTCTATGGTAGCATGCGGTTTCTATAGATCCTATTTTTTAGATGAGCCGAACATGAAGTAATACTAATAGGGTTAGATCAGGCGATCTTGGTGGCCATCTTTGTGCTCTAACGAACCTGTCAGAAAAAACTTTTGAAGATATTGCCAGGTTTTGTCGAGCAGTATGTGATGGAGCATTATCGTGCTGAAAATAACCTGCTTCAAGCTCATTTTCTTGTAATCTGCAAATAAAAATTCCAACATCTGTTGGTAACGTTGGGCTGTTATAGTTTCCTCGAAGAAAATTAGCCCTATTATTCGTTGCCTGGACATAGCTAACCAAACTCCAACTTTTACGGGATGCAATTGCGTTTCTCGAAATTCGTGTGGATTTTCCTGCAGACCAGATACAATGTTTTGTAATTGATATAGTCTGTTAAATAAAACCAGCCTTCTCCGAGAAAAATGATTTGTTTAGCAAGTCATATTCCTTAAATTGTTATTAAACCCAATGACAATATTCCAATCGGCCTATCGTGATCTAATGGTAATAATTCCTGTACCGTAAGAAACTTTATAGGGATGAAAATGTTACTTTCTTTTGACAATCATTGGCGCTGAAGTGTAATGATAAGCCTATAAAATTTATAAAATGTAATAAACTATTTCACTTAATGTTAATATTGATTTTTTACCTGTTTGTTAGACTATTCACAGATAATTCTCTTAATTCAGAAATACTATTGCTTGTTGATATTAGATGTAAATATAAACGATTTGAAAAAAAAATTATAAGATAAATATCGAAAGATACTACACACACGCACGCCAATGTCGCTAAATGTCAAGAAAATTCATTTAATGTATGAAATTTGTATGTAGCCTAACTTCGCTCATTAAATTGGTAATAAGTATAGGATAATTTTTTTCCGGAAACAGTTTTTTCTTACGACAAATCATTTTGAATCACATGGTATTGGGGTATGGGCATACCCCACCACACTAACAAAGGGTTAGATGCAAATAAAAATGACCAAAAGGATATCAGAAGTGTGATAAATGAAGCATATTTTTTTACATCCGTTATAAATCACCCTATCTAATTACTGTTTGAATCAGAATGCTACATTTTGAATTAACAAAATGTTCTAACAATTCCTTCAGCCGATATCAAATTCTCTCTATACTTACAAGATATCTTGGCTGGCTCCTGGGACATCCAGTAGGATTTACTCCAATAATACTATAATAAATTAATGCGAAAGAAAGAGACAGTGGGAGAGAATTAAGACCAGCCCGTCGGGATATATTAAATTCCTTGCGTTCTCTTACCAGCTATAGGAATTATTTATAAATGTCAGGGAACTGTGAAAAGCCATCGCCAAGAAATTCTATTACGTACACAACGGCTGATTCCTTCTCCGGTAAAATCCAAATGTCACAGACATGTTGTTGCGCATAGCATTACTGTTATATACTTAAAGATGTTTGTAAGAATGTATTGTATACAGTACAGTACATGCATATAACATATAGAAGTCTAAGAAGATTGACAATGTTACGGTACCCGCTTGATAGTCGGCGGTGTTCAGAGCGATATTTCCTCGGAAAGTCCGATGTTGACGTTATTAAATTATTGTAATTAAAGAGGTATAAGCAAAATATCAGCGTAAACAGAGAGAGGGGTGTATCGTTCCGTTTTGTAGTGTTATATATACAGAAAACCACTGTTCCCAGTGACAAACAAAAATGACGTATGACAACGAAGTTGACTTAACCCTCAATAATTAAATAACGTTCCTATCATATATTCCTTTCATGGCTGTAAGCCAATTATGTCGGAGTACGACATACTCTATTATCGCATTTAGTCGTGGTTGTATGTATCGTAATACAAACTGCTAACGATTGTTAGCTGCTACAAAATGACAGTTTGTTTCGTAGCAACTACTAAATAAATAAATGATCATCTTCAAATCAAAGTTAGTAGCTAATTTATGTTTGCAAAATAGTTGTAGGCGTAAAATTACAACTTACATAATTATATAATGGCACGTAATCAATGGAAAACACGCTAAATATGGTAAAAGCAAAAAACAACTCATAAAGAAGTAAATAAATATGTAAATTCTCAAATGTTAACAAAAAGAAAATTAAATTATAAAAAATATATATAAAGTAAGTGCAGTATTCCAATGATTAAATAAATGTGTAGTTAAATAAATGATATAATGATAAAGAACATCAATTTATTTTAATACTGAAACTGAAACAAATGTATGTACAGCTCCTCCCACAGAAAGGTTAACAATCTAAATCGCGATTTTGATTATATATTCTCAGATTGAACTGTACATACAACTCTATTTATTCGAGGTAATTTTATTCAAGCCAACCGAAGAGTAGCCCACATACGTAATGTTTACTCGTATTTGATAAATTCATTTTATGTCCGCTATTCATTTGGTAAATTGTCTATGAAAGTTGTTTTGACGACCTTGATTTATTATTATTAGTTTTCAAATAAGGGTATTCATTCAGTTTAAGGCGCAACAAGTTTGCGGCAAAAATCACAAAGGGAAGCATTTGTGTTTATCTGATATTCGCCTCTTATAATATAAGTATAAATATATTTTTCATTGAAACCTGGCATAACTAAAATACATACAGTTACGAACAAATGTCATACGCATATTCTTTCACAATACAATTAATAAAACTATTCAATTAAAATTTTGCATAACTTTAATTTTTTTTTATTATCTCTAAATACTTCCTAAATAGTTAGCTTTTCATTGCTTTTTTACAACATACCTAATACTGAAAAATAGATTGAAATTAACTCTTCTCTGCGATTGCATATCTCGACACTAATATTAGGTCTCTCTTATATTTTTAATAGTAAAAAACTTAGAGCACAGAATAGTTGAAATGAAAGCAGTAGGTGGTTGCAGAAATCAAGGCATCCTTATACTCTGATGATGCATCAGTAATATGGGACAATTTGTGTTTCAGCAGCGATAAGGTCCGTGTAGAAATCGCAAATTGTGCAACGAATGGATACGTTCGCACAACATTTACTTAACAAGTATTGACCTAGCCTCTAAATAGTTCGGACTTAAGTCCTATTGAAAATGTTTGAGCTGTATTAAAGCAGAATATATATTTATACATATATAAAGACTTCATTCCAGAAAATGCAGATAAATTATGAGAAACTTCTAGGAAGTAATCGAAAAAATGGGGACTGGAAGACATTGGATGGTTTATGATTGAAGAAATGAATTTATGCAATGTTATAATTAGATAAACAATGAAATAATTAATAAGTGACAGAACATTTTGTTATTACAGTACACAAGGTATATGTATGATACGCTTACTAGAAGTATGTCCTTGCATTCACAATTGAATAACATATATAATTTGTATTTATATTCAAATTCACAGCTTATTGCTAATATTACAATTACGAAAAATTACGAAAATGAAGGAAAGAAACTTGCTGATCCACTATATTTCATATTGGCCGTATATATGCAAAATAGGTATTCTAATAAAGCAATAAAACATTCAGAAACAGAAATTCTATTTTACCAAGGAATAGACTAATAAAACATTATTTCAACGCGTGCTTGTTTTATGTCTTAATAACAAAGAATAAATTATAAAAACAAGAATCCTGTGTCGGATAAAACACAACGATATACATAACATATGTTTACCCATAGCGCAGTCGTAGAAAAACTAGAGTCCATCCTAAATGCCTCGCCACAT